>WNWK01025653.1:0-28320 GCA_009830355.1 Cherax destructor
GTACTTTCAAAAATTTTACCCCAAATCCTTTTAAAAAAAAGCCTTAACAAATTGCAATACTGTATGCCAAAAAGGGCCCTACTGGATAGCCTAACAACAGCTGGGCGTGCATAAAGGATAATGAAGGCGCCAGCGGTCCTGGGGGGGTGCGAAGGTATGGGTGAGGGATGCGAAGGTATAGGTGCATGAGGGGTGCTGAAAGGTTGAGTGCATGAGGGGTGCTGAAGGTATAGAGTGCATGAGGGGTGCTGAAGGTATGGAGTGCATGAGGGATGCTGAAGGTATAGAGTGCATGAGGGGTGCTGAAGGTATGGGTGCATGGGAGATGCTGAAGGTTGGAGTGCATGGGGGATGCTGGGGTTAGGATGGGGGGGTGCTGAAGGTTGGAGTGCAGGGGGTGGGGTATGGAGTGCATGGGGGGGGTGCTGAAGGTATGGGTGCATGGGGGGGTGCGAAGGTTGGAGTGCATGGGAATGCTGAAGGTATGGAATGCATGGGGGGGTGCTGAAGGTATGGTGCATGGGGGATGCTGAAGGTTGGAGTGCATGGGGGGGGTGCTGAAGGTATGGAGTGCATGGGGGATGCTGAAGGATGGTGCATGGGGGGGGTTGAATATGGGTGCATGGAGTGCTGAAAGGGATGGGTGCATGAGGGATGCTGAAGGTATGGAGTATGGGGGGATGCTGAAGGTATGGATTGAGGGGTGCTGAAGGTATGGAGTGCATGGGGGATGCTGAAGGTATGGAGTGCATGGGAATCTGAAGGTTGGAGTGCATGGGAGATGCTGAAGGTATGGAGTGCATGGGGGGGTGCTGAAGGTATGGGTGCATGGGGAGATGCTGAAAGGGATGGAGTGCATGGGAGATGCTGAAAGGGTTGGGTGCTGGGGGGGGTGCTGAAGGTATGGAGTGCATGGGGGATGCTGAAGGTATGGAGTGCATGGGGGGGTGCGAAAGGGATGGAGTGCATGGGGGATGCTGAAGGTTGGGTGCATGGGGGGTGCTGAAGGTATGGAGTGCATGGGGGATGCTGAAGGTTGGAGTGCATGGGGGATGCTGATGGTTGGGGATGGGGGATGCTGAAGGTATGGGTGCATGGGGGATGCTGAAGGTATGGAGTGCATGGGGGGATGCTGAAGGTATGGGTGCATGGGGGGGGCTGAAGGTATGGGGTGCATGGGGGATGCTGAAGGTTGGAGTGCATGGGGGGGTGCTGAAGGTTGGAGTGCATGGGGGATGCTGAAGGTATGGAGTGCATGGGGGATGCTGAAGGATGGAGTGCATGGGGGATGCTGAAGGTATGGAGTGCATGGGGGATGCTGAAGGGATGGGTGCATGGGGGGGTGCAATATGGAGTGCATGGGGGGGTGCTGAAGGTTGGGTGCATGGGGGGATGCTGAAGGTATGGGTGCATGGGAGTGGAAAGGTTTGCATGGGGGGGTGCTGGGGAAAGGGATGGGTCATGGGGGGGTGCTGGGGATGGAGTGCATGGGGGATGCTGAAGGTATAGGTGGGAGATGCTGAAGGTATGGAGTGCATGGGGGGGTGCTGGGGAGGAGTGCATGGGGGGGGTGCTGAAGGTATGGAGTGCATGGGAGATGCTGAAGGTATGGAGTGCATGAGGGGTGCGAAGGTATGGGTGCATGGGGAATGCTGAAGGTATGGGTGCATGAGGGGTGCTGAAGGTATGGAGTGCATGGGAGATGCTGAAGGTATGGAGTGCATGGGAGATGCTGAAGGTTGGAGTGCATGGGAGATGCTGAAGGTATGGGTGCATGGGGGATGCTGAAGGTATGGAGTGCTGGGGGGATGTGAAAGGGATGGAGTGCATGGGAGATGCTGAAGGGTTTGGATGCATGGGGGGATGCTGAAGGTATGGGTCATGGGGGGATGCTGAAGGTATGGAGTGCATGGGGGATGCTGAAGGTTTGGGTGCATGGGGGGTGCTGAAGGTTGGAGTGCATGGGGGGGGTCTGAAGGTATGGAGTGCATGGGGGATGCTGAAGGTATGGGTGCATGGGGGATGCTGATGGTTGGGGTGCAGGGGGGTGCTGAAGGTTTGGGTGTGGGGGGTGCTGAAGGTATGGAGTGCATGGGGGGATGCTGAAGGTATGGAGTGCATGGGGGGGTGCTGAAGGTATGGGTCATGGGGGGGTGCTGAAGGTTGGAGTGCATGGGGGGGGTGCTGAAGGTTGGGTGCATGGGGGGTGCTGAAGGTATGGAGTGCATGGGGGGGTGCTGAAGGTATGGGTGCATGGGGGATGCTGAAGGTATGGGTGCATGGGGGGGTGTGAAGGTATGGGTGCATGGGGGGGGTGCTGAAAGGGATGGAGTGCATGGGTGCTAAGGTTGGAGTGCATGGGGGGGGTGCTGAAGGTATGGGTGCGGGAGATGCTGAAGGTTGGGTGCATGGGGGATGCGAAGGTATGGGTGCATGGGGGGGGTGCTGGGATGGAGTGCGGGGGGGTGCAAGGGATGGGTGCATGGGAGATGCTGAAGGGATGGAGTGCATGAGGGATGCTGAAGGTATGGGTGCATGGGGGGGATGCTGAAGGTATGGGTATGAGGGGTGCTGAAGGTATGGAGTGCATGGGAGATGCTGAAGGTTGGGTGCATGGGAGATGCTGAAGGTTGGAGTGCATGGGAGATGCTGGGGATGGGTGCATGGGGGATGCTGAAAATGGATCATGGGGAGATGTGAAGGTATGGGTGCATGGGAGATGCTGAAGGTTGGAGTGCATGGGGGATGCTGAAGGTATGGGGGCATGGGGGGATGCTGAAGGTTGGGTCATGGGGGGGTGCTGAGGTATGGAGTGCATGGGGGATTCTGAAAGGGATGGAGTGCATGGGGGGGATGCTGAAGGTATGGGTGCATGGGGGATGCTGAAGGTATGGGTGCATGGGGGATGCTGAAGGTATGGGTCATGGGGGGGTGCTGAAGGTATGGAGTGCATGGGGGATGCGAAGGTATGGAGTGCATGGGGGGATGCTGAAGGTTGGAGTGCATGGGGGGGGTGCTGAAGGTATGGGTGCATGGGGGGTGCTGAAGGTATGGAGTGCATGGGGGGGGTGCTGAAATGGGTGTGGGGGGGTGCTGAAGGTATGGGTGCATGGGGGATGCTGAAGGTATGGGTGCATGGGGGGGGTGCTGAAGGTATGGAGTGCATGAGGGGTGCTGAAGGTATGGAGTGCATGGAAGGATGCGAAGCTGCCAGTCTGAGTGTACGGATGCTGCTGAAGGCACCAGTATTGTGTTTATAGGGGGAAGGTGGACCTAGGGGTCCATTGTGGAGAGCCTAGGCTTTGGGGGGGTACGGATGATGATGGCGTCCTACGCCTGCTCCTTACAGGAATGCGAGGACGTGAGGAGCCTGCGTATCTTACCCCACCTCCCCCGGGGGCACATCCCCACTGGTTCTCCTCGTTCCCCCTATTGTCAAGTTATTTTTTCGTTAAATTATTCTTTTTTTGGTTTTAATTGTCTGGATATCGTTTATCTTCTGTTCATTTTTTATTGAAGTATCAAACCGGTATTTTATAATCGAATTTCACAACAAATCAAATCAGATTTATTTTAATGAATATCATTAGATACACTGCACAGCATGACTACTTGCCCAGGATATGACTTTCCAGCAAGACTGGAGTTTTATCGCATTACCATGTTAATTTTTTCCTAACTGCGACCCACTGTATTATCAACACGTAAATGTCTATTTCTGCTGTTAGGTGGTCAGGTGCAGAAGCGTCGAATTAGTGAATAAATGTCTGTTTTTTTGGGTTATGCATACATAGTTGAATTTTTTTAAGGAATTTCAAAAACACCTGAATGTGGTATGGTTATGAGTAGGTATTACATTTTTTCCCTGTTCTTGCATATTTTTGGCAAGGAATTGACCCATAGCAACTAGCATTGGCTCTTGCTTGAACTTTTTGAAAAAAAAACTGGTAGTGAAGTTTCTGGAATTGTGTAGTGATGGTGCTGTTTTCTTGTTCTGTTTGTGGACTATAGTCTGAGGCAGTAAAACAGTTCCCACCCTTCTCTTCAGATTCAACCCTTCTGGGCCCGATTGAAAGGGTAAAATATTAAGTCAATTATTTCTGTGTCGAAAAAATATAGCATGAGTTGATTTATCTTATTTTATCATTAACTGAGATATAAAGGGGGTTTTTTTTATATTAAGTATTTTGGTTTTTTTTTGATTAAGGGAAAAGAAGTCTTTTTTTAGATCCCATTTGGAAAAAAATCGAATCTTTCATGCCTTTCCCATTTATGATAGAGTAAAGCTAGTGGCAGTCTATCAATGACCTTAGTGTATACACTATCTTAATAGTCTACCATCATATCATCCTCCCCAGAGGGGTGGGCGGGTTCCCAGTGAGGGTGTATCTGGTGATACTCACTATGTAGCCTAGATGTATCTAGGTGATACTCACTATGTAGCCTAGATGTATCTAGGTGATACTATGTAGCCTAGATGTATCAGGTGATACTCACTATGTAGCCTAGATGTATCTGGTGATACTCACTATGTACCTAGATGTATCTAGGTATACTCACTTGTAGCCTAGATGTATCTAGGGGATCTATGTACCTAGATGTATCTAGGTGATACTCATATGTACCTAGATGTATCTAGGTGATACTCACTATGTAGCCTAGATGTATCTAGGTGATACTCACTATGGCCCAATTTCTAGGTGATCTCACTATGTATAGATGTTCTAGGTGATACTCACTATTAGCCTAGATGTATCTAGGGGATACTCACTATGTAGCCTGATGTATCTAGGGGATACTCCTATGACCTAATGTATCTAGGTGATACTCACTATGTGCCTAGATGTATCTAGGTGATACTCACTATGTAACCTAGATGTATCTAGGTGATACTCCTATGTAGCCTGATGTAGAGTTTGCGTCACGTGATGACCCTGATTTCTCATGCGGGCCCAAACCGCTATTTTCTTAAAATATTTATTTTGATATATTTCATGGGGGGGCGCTAACCCCTGGGGTTTATACAAAGCAATGGGAAACATAAAAGGAAGGAACAGTGAACGGCCTACTGGCCCATGCTAGGCAGGCCCTTTTCGAACCCACCCACATCCATTCATGTTAAACAATGTGACAATTTCCGGGGGAGTTAGTTTCCAACTACACTCCCAAACCAGTACTTCCCAGTATTTTTCTTAATAAAAATTTCTCCAATTAAAATCAGGTGCTTTGAGTCCTGTCTTGGTTAGATCCCTTCAATACGCTATTTATATCCCTGTATTGTTTCCCTTTTTCCCCATTCTCCTTCAATTATATTTTCCCTCAATTTCTTGCATTTCCTAAAATTGCAAATTCATTGCATTTAACCTGTTTTCTGGAAATGTTTTAAAAAAGGAATAAACTTCGCCATCCTTCTCTTTATTTTCAGGGTTTGCATGTCCATCCTGAAATTTGGAGACCAGAACTAAGCAGCATAATCTGAATGAGGTTTAACCAAAGATATGTATTAAAATAAAAATTAAGTAAAACCCTTAGGACTTCTATTATTTATGCTTCTTGTTTGAAGTCAAGAATTCTATTAGCTTTTTTGCGAACACTCTTTTCCTGCTTTATTTTGGGTTTTTTAAATTTTTGACCAGAACTCCTATATTTTTTTCCATTCTTTTGACTAAGATCTACATTGTTTAGCTTATAAGCACCATAGTTATTTCCTTTTCGTGGGTTAGAACGTTAATCTTGTCTGCGGTGATCAGAGGCTATAATTAAATGATTATTCCTTCACACTACTATATTAATTAATCTGTAAAAAAAGTTAACAATACCATGGCTGAAACATTTCATAAAGTGAAAATGAGAAATGGACGACTTTTCGGCCCGTTAAAACGTTATCTTTTCTAACTGTGCTTACCTTTAAAAAGAATAATTTTGCTTCTAGCTTTAGGGCCAAATTTCGAGGAAAGTATTGAAACATTAATTGATGTTAGGAAACGTTAAGTGCAAATATCTTTTAAAAAACCATCACCGAGAACGTCACCCCGCTCTTTGATATTACGTAAAAACAAACCCAATCTAATTCTATCCAGAAAATTTTCATGGATCATAACATAATCAACATTAATGATACTGATAATGGTTCACCTATATGTTACTGATGAAGCTAGAGATTCTCCTCCCCTGCAAAAAAAAAAAAAAATGGTTTGTTTACAATACATAATATTGGTGAACATCTCATGCGAGTTGAAAACAAGTTTGTTGTCAACCACTTACATTCCACGAGCTGAATCAGCAGTCCCAACACTATTATTATTAGCTTTTCTCAGACGGGTTTGGGAAAAAATAAATAGAACTTATCAAGTTTGCTTGTTATGCGACTTACGTCAAACGTCTACTAAAATTTGACATCTTACTTATAAGCAAGTCTATTATAACTAAACTCCTTAAGACGCGTTTACAATTTCAAACCATCGCATATTTAACATATGATGGACGTAGAAAGATAATGATGTATGAGTTCTGTCTGATATTGACCTTGGATTGCATGACAGCTGATGAGATAACGAAAGTATGTGCCCTCAGAAAAAGTCGAATATTCTTTTTCATTGTCTACTAGCAGTTTGATAATATACCATGAGCTTCAACAGAATTTTGTTGATTTTTGACAATGAGATCGACGCCATCATAATATCAAGCAAAAGATCTCTGGTAATTTGCAGCGCTCGCTGATGACAGGCTGACCAAATGCAAACTTTGTTATTAGAACTATCTTCATGCTTTGCATCATAGTTGAAATAATCCGTTTTGTGGACAGTGGTGACTAGTTTATTGATCATTCCATATCCATTTTGTAGACGGTAGTGCAAGACGAGCATATAGGTGGATTATTATTATTATTATAATCAAATAGAAGCGCTAAACCACAGGGGTTATACAGCGCATATAGGTGGAGGAAAATGCGTTTTTTGTATTTTTTACATAATTCTACACCAGTAGGAGTCAGTATTGTAGTATTGGCCTGACACATAATATACAGTACTTTATAACATATACATAGCTACAGTCAATGGCTGTCTTACGATTTTAAGCTTTGTATTTGCATTATTTGTTGAATGTAAAGCCGTTATACACATGGGCCTTAATAATATGCAAACAATGAGGACTCCAACTTTACCATGTAACCCTAACTTTATCATGTAAAATTTAGTTAAATGTATAATTTACGCTTAATGTACAGTATGTTCATACCATTTAAGGGGTTGGTTGACTGGTAACTACACAAGGGTCATTGAGGTTGCATGTAATATGGTGAGTCACCAGTCAAGAATACTTTAATCCCTAAAATAGGAATTAAACTTTCAACATGTATACACTGAGATATACATCTCTTGGTATATATATATATATATATATATATATATATATATATATATATATATATATATATATATATATATATATATATATATCTGTGATTAAGTGTTTATTGAAATCATTTTATAAATGTATAGCATTCTTTGTAAAAACATAGTTAATCTGAATAATTATTAATTATTTGGTGTTTAATTCTGGTTATCACTGATAACTAAAATCACGTTAATCCAGATTCAGATTGCTTGCAGGATGAACGTTCCCGTATTCAGTTCTAGGTAAAAAAATCCCCCAAAATCAGAAAATTACATCGAATTTCCCTACGGAAATTCGCATAGCACTGATAAAATATCATTGTGATGTGAGCACTGATAACCAGTGAGTATGGAGGAGGAGGCTGAGAAGGCAGCTCTGGCAGGGAGCAACTAGGAGGCTGAGAAGGCAGGTCTGGCAGGGAGCAACTAGGAGGCTGAGAAGGCAGCTCTGGCAGGGAGCAACTAGGAGGCTGAGAAGGCAGGTCTGGCAGGGAGCAACTAGGAGGCTGAGAAGGCAGGTCTGGCAGGGAGTAACTAGGAGGCTGAGAAGGCAGGTCTGGCAGGGAGCAACTAGGAGGCTGAGAAGGCAGCTCTGGCAGGGAGCAACTAGGATGCCGACAACACCATTTTCACTTTCATCGCTTCAATATTTATATGCATAGTTCGGCGCCCCTATCGATTTATTATAGTGCCGGATGTTTAATACGTAGATGGTTTATGCTATGTGACTAATTTCTTGTGAAATATGTGGTTTAGGATATGCATGCTTCGTTTAAAGTGATCATATTTGATTATTCAAGACGTTCTGGTGCTAGAAGGAAACGGATACATTTTTCATTGGTTTTCGTTCATTTAGTGCAAGTGTTTCGTAACTTAATGCCCCGTAGGCATGAATTATAGTCTTGTGTTAAGTATTAAGTAACTATACCGATAAATGTGTGTTGTCCATTCGACGTAAATAATCATTGGCAAATTCTGGGAAAATGTTGTATGTGGGGGATGTTTATGTTTGGACCCCGGTATTGAGCGTATTCCAGCATGAAGGTGGCCCCGCAGTGAGCATCTCATCAGGCTCACATGTCCACCTGCGCTCTGAGCCACCTGCAACTTGGTCAATTTTGCGATTTCCCACACAATTTATGAGCAGGATTTCTGGTTAACTAGATGTACACATGTAGTAAGCATGGCAGTAGTCAAGACTGAGTAAATACGTTCTCTTAGATGGTAGACGACGGTAGTAAGGTGGATAGTGACCCAAGTTCTCACTTTTATGTGAAGTTTGTTAGCCACAGCTCTGCAGTTGACCATAGAGCTGCACTACATCATTTCTGCCGGATACACCACACACTGTCCACATATGCTGCACCATGGCTGCCAACGGCGTGTGCAACGGCCTTCAGAGGCGCAGGTTCACAGTAAGTGCTTGATACTTCATGTAGTTAGTGTCATTTGGAAGCTGTGATTGTTTGGTGATCATTGTAAAAGGTTAACCACAAATCTTCATCCTTATCACGTACCACCACCTGGTATTAATTACAGAGGGTATTTGTATGCATATCTGATTGTAGACAAAACCATTTTCTGTGGCCCATTCTCTAAGTAGTTCAGATTTCGGTCGACTTTCAATTATTGGCACAATATCGAGTACTCAAATCGAATATGACTGTTTTACTGGTACATTTGATACGTAATTGCGTAATGAGTAATTGTTGTATATACCTAAGTATCTCGCAGTTCAGCGGTAGAACATTGGCTCACAACCGAAAAGACCGGGTGTAGTCATGGGCAGGGAGACGCGTGGGCAGGTCTCCTAAAACCTGGTGCTTTTGATCATTACTAATAAATAGATAAAGAAAGAGAGACTAAAACCGAAGAGTTGAAAAGAAACCTGTACTGAGATTATATTTCTCTTTAAGACCAAGTTTTTTGTTTTTTCATATTTTTAAACCTGACTTGTTCGCGCCTCATGATGTCTCACCTGCTTTCCCAATTTTGCTGATACCAATACAGTCAAAATTAGTCTATACTATCGATACCCAATATTAAGCTGATACCGATACCATGAAAATCAGCAGATACCACCGATGAATACTTTGGCACATCCCTGACATATATATCTATGCTTACCAAATACCCTCTATAGACTTAACGTGTTTAGCACTTAACTTATCATTATTAATAATAATGATCCATAGACATGAAAAAAGTTTGCTTTTTCAAGTGAAGCATAATCTAAAAAGCATAAGTTCATTCTGCCATTGTATTTGATATCAGTAAACAGTGCGTTGCATCCTGAGGGAAAGGACCTACACGGCCACTAATGGAAATAAATCACTGCTTTCTTTTGGGGAATCCTGGATTATTAATTCTCTGAGGTAATATTCTGAAGAAAGCCTATAGGTTTGTTGCACATACTCACGGTCCATATTATTGAAGTTATTTATAAGAAAATAGTGTGATGTTAGTCCAACCCTACCTGCTTGGGGGGGTGGGGTAATACGATAGTTACTTGTTCCTTCACTATGGGGAGACTGGAGCTGCGGGTTTTCGAGGACAAATAAATGACTTAAAGAAGATGAAATAGAATGTTTAGTATGAACAACAACGATGTCTTGTACCTTCTCACATATTGCTTGAACCTGTTCAATTCATCTTATTTCTTGAGTTGCACATTCCCATCCGCCAACCCAAAACAAAAAGAATATGAAGAGTTCCTGAAGTCTGCATTGACAAAAGACTTCAAAAATATTCCAGAAGATGGACAGTTAAATTTTGGAAATGAATGTCAAGGCATTTCCGCCCTCGTGTGTGTTTAGAAAATTAATGGAAAGGATTCTTTACACCTTAAGCACTCCATTGTGATTCATGATCTATGGGTCACCGCAGGAATCTCCTGTAGAATGAGTCTCCCAACTATATACTTTCCATATAGACCACATATCCCATTGGGGAGCCACATGGGGATGAAAATGGGCCCCAATAATGGGGAGAATGGGGGGGTCCCAGACAGTGAGATAGCTAACTTTCATGAACAAATTTCATACTGGCTAATTTTAAAACTTCCTAGGTAACCTCCTCCGATCCCGATCATTTGTGTTGGTGTAGTCTTTTCTTTGCTGTCCGTTCTGAACATGTATTTCAATATCAGCGAAGATCAATTTGCCCAAACACCCAAAGTGGTATCCCCAAAGATTAATTTCAGCCCCCTTTGGAAAACCCCGCCCCCAAATCGCAATAGCAATGAAACCACGAAACAGTATTAATCATTCACCAAACGGACGGGCCCGGGGTTCGACCCACGACTGTCCCGCCCAAAAAAAACACCTGCTCACTGGGTTGTTTTTTGTAGGATCGATGGCTGAGGGGAAAAGGGCATAAAACTTTGTGTTTTTTGAGGGGGGGAAATGTGTCTGGGGTCAACCCTTGGCCTGGCAGTTGGGTAAATTATTAAAAACCACTTGTTTCGGGATAAAAAGGTTAAAGGGAAAAAATATTTGATTTCTTTCTTATTTTTTGAATTTTCCACTTCCCCCTCCCCACACACATAAGTTACTTTTTATTTTCACCATGAATATTTTTTAAGACAAAATGCTATTATATTTGCCAAAAAAGTTAACTATGGGGGGGGTCTATGATGTCAACCACAGAAGGGATGCGATCCTCCCCGGGTGGGGCCATGTGTCGTTTAAATTCACTTTTTCCCAAATCTCCTATCAATGCCCACTGTCTTAAAGGAAGGCTTGGGGTTTGTAAATAGGCATGCATATCCTTTAAAAGCTTTCATGCCTATTTTAGTGACAATCAACCCTTTTCCCGGGAAAAATTTTTATTGAAAGCAGGACAGGCAAACACTGTTTAACCCCAAAAATATAACAATATTCAATTAGTGTTAGATCCCTGAGAAGACTATGATAACCTCTTACATTTCAACAAGATATCTTAATGCAACATGTCTTTTTTTTATTCTTATTTAAACCCTCCTAAACATAAAACAGAATTTTTTCCCGGGGTATAAACCCCAAACATAACTGTAGGTCTGACCAAATAGGGGGGGAATATGCTTTTTTTCTGCCCCAGTGAAATTATCTTAATTTTACCCCGGACGGAATGAACATAAATATACATTTGTAAATTTGAACAAAATTTAAAACCCAAATTACAGTTAATGTAAACTAAAGAAATTTCCCCTATACAGGGAAAGGGAAAAAGAATAACAGACCACAAGAGGCCAATATATCTGAAATAGTAGGGGGACATTCAGAGAAATAGCAAACATCGAACAAAATAAAGGAATCTTACAGAAATCAAAAACAGGGGAAGAACTAAAAGTAAATGAAATTGAAAAAAACCCCAAAGCATTTCTTTTCATGCCAAATAAAAGTGAGAACAACATCCAGTATTCCCCTATTTAAACGGGAGGGCCCCACACGATGACAGCAAGGAAATGAGAATAAAAGTCCCAGATGATCAGTTTTTACGAGCCCTAATCAGACTGAAAGTCGAAGACCAAAATTTTTTTAGTGCCCAGAACTTGATGGACGCAAACCTATCTGACATTATTCTGAGCAAAATGACTTGAAGAGGCGATAAAAGCTGCCCGAACTCCGAGCCCAGACTCATAATCCGGGTTTATCAAGAACTGGGGCCCTTAGTGCAGATCCATGGAGGACAACACTGGGGTCGTCCCGCAGACAAAAAAAAGACATAGCCCCACTCACAAAGGGGGAGAAAACATTGGCAAAGAACTACAGACCAAAGGAACATCCCATATCATAAAAATCTTTGAAATTCAAAAAAAAGATCCCACCATCAGATACCCACAATTCACAACCCAGGGGATGGATTTAAAGGTCGCTCCCGTCTGTCCCAACTACTGACCACTACAAGGTCCGGGTGCTCTAGAAGACAAACAGAAAGATGTTTTAACACAGACTTTGCAAAAACCTTTGACGAGGGAATGGTTAATTGACACAAAATGCGTGATAAAGGGAAAAAAAGGGAAAAGTTCAGATGGATCTATAATTTTCAAAAAAGAACACAAAATAGATAACAGAGAAAATCTGAGGCGGCTACGGTGGGTCGTTCCCCAAAAGGGACAGTACTGTCCCCCTTGTTCCCCATCCTCAAACGGGCATAGAAGGGAAAAAAACCGTTCCGGGCCTCCTTTCATGACAACCGAATCGGGGCATGTCCACCCTTAAGACACTGCAAGACTCCAAAGCATAAACCAAATCTTTAAATGGGCTGCAGAAAACAATATGAAGTTCAATGATGAGAAATTTCAATTACTCATATACAAAAAACGTGGGGAAATTAAAATCTCATCGGAGTATAAAACAAATTCCAACCACACAATAGAGCGAAAACTAATGTCAAAGACCTGGGAGTGATCATGTCAGAGGATCTCACCTTCAAGGGCCATAACACTGTAGCAATCTCATCTGCTAAAAAAATGACAGGATGGATAATGAGAACCTTCAAAACCAGGGATGCCAAGCCCATGATGCCCACTTTTCAGGTCGCTTGTTCTATCTAGGCTGGAATATTGCTGCACACTAACTGCACCTTTCAAGGCAGGTGAAATTGCTGAACTAGAAAATGTGCAGAGAACCTTCACGGCACGCATAACTGCGATAAACCACCTCAATTACTGGGAACGCTTGAAGTTCCTAAACCTGTACTCCTAGAACGCAGGCGCGAGAGATACATTATTATATACACTTGGAAAATTCTAGAGGGATTAGTACCAAAGCTTGCACACGAGTCACTCCTACGAAAGAAAAAGACTCGGAAGACGATGCAACATCCCCCAATGAAAAGCAGGGGTGCAACTAGCACGTTGAGAGACAACACAATAAGTGTCAGGGCCCAAGACTGTTCAACTGCCTCCCAGCGTACTTAAGGGGATTACCAATAGACCCCTGGCTGTCTTCAAGCAGGCACAGGACAGGCACCTAAAGTCAGTGAGTGCCTGACCAGCCGGGCTGTGGTTCGTACGTCGGCCTGCGTGCGGCCAGCAGTAACAGCCTGGTTGATCAGGCTCTGATTCACCATGAGGCCTGGTCACAGACCGGGCCCGGGGGCGTTTACCCGGAACTCTCTCCAGGTAGAGAGGTCTACAGGTTACCTCACACAAATACACCTTCAGTGGCGACCTAAAAAATAATAATTTAACAGAGTTGAATAAACATCACTTGATACTAGCTGACTTCATAAACAATATGAACAACTGCTTGTTATTATCTGTTACTAAACCTATAAGAAAATCTGAGACAAGTGCTTCCTTAATTGACCATACCTGGGCCAGTATAATAGCTCCTGCAAATAAGGGATAATCACAGATAACAATACTGACCACTACCCCATCTTTCTTATAACCTGATGTCTGCCGTATCGAAAAGGGCTCCTATCTGCAAATCGATTCAGAGCCATTGTTAAAAAAGCACCTCATCTCCCTAATTTAATTGAAGCAGTAATGCGCTGTCAAGCAAACCCAGCTTTCATCCATTTCTGTCCTGGCCTTCCTTCAACTCTCATCCATAATTGTTAAAACATCTTGTCCCATTGTATTTCTGTTGTAACTAAGTCACTTGCTATATCTTCATCTCTGTTCAATCACTCAAAAACTGAAGACCATAGAATCACTTTGAAATAATATGTAATACTTTTGTAATTGACCATTTGTTCATTAGCTACTTTTAATTGTACTTATGATTGTAGCTAACTGCATAAGAAGTCCTGCTTAATAGTCTGTCTAGAGCATAAGTAACATTTAAGCATTAGAATTAGTTTGTCCTATTCATTGCATAATTAGTGGCTTTTTGTTCCTATCAACGGTGTATTACTTGTAAACTTCATTGTTTGTACCGCATAAAGAAATACATTTTTTTATTGTATTGTATTCTAGTAGCCTTAGCTGGTGTAATGATACATGTAGTCGTATTTGCTCTCGTGTAGTCGATAGGCTTCAGCTCGGTAAACCAAGGTAAATGCTTGTGTTGGTGTTTTGTACTGTCTTGTGCACACTTTTCTGTATGCGCGTGTTTGAGCATAAGGGAGGTTCTTGTTTTTCACATGTCACGTGTACAACCAACACTTGTCTAGCCACTTACAGCCTAGTACCACCTTTTACACTTGATCACTCGCAGCTTATTACGATCCTCAGTGTTCTTTTATCAATTGTTACCTAAAACATCCCTTGTATACTTGTTTAACTACTCAGTCTAGTACGACCAGCATATTGTTTAACTAGTCTAGTACGACCCGCATACTTTTTAACTAGCCTAATACGACTGTAACACTTAAAATTTTAATATTTACAACTTTCACACTGTTACTTAACCACTACGTCTAGTACGATCCCCTCACACTATGCTTAGCCAGTCTAGTACGACCCCCACACTTGTCTAACCAGTAACCAGTTGTGTGCGCGTGTTTACACATATGCTGCTATGTATGATAATGTATGTAAATGTATTTGTGTATACCTGAATAAACTTACTTACATGATGCGTTGTTTTAAGGAATGGCTACCCAACACGGGGATGCCAGAGGTTGAGCTGAGCAAGTCATCTTGTGACTATAGACCTGCTCCAGGAGTCATTTATTTCCTACAAGACTCTTCGGGCTAGTTCTGATACATCATCCTAGCTTAAATCTTCCTTGTTTAGCACTATGCAATGTCTAATAAATGTGTTTAAATGCTGCAGTGTAGGTAAACACTGGAGAAGGTCACTGTGTTTCGACAGTTTTGGGTTACATTTCCTGCGATGGGAATCTGTTTACTAAACTGCCCCTGATTTTGTTTAAAAACAGCGGCAATTAGTTTTCTTCCGAAACAGCTACTGCTGCTGCTGTTGTTGCTTCTTATGCCACTGCTTTTTCGCTGCTGCTGCTGTTGCTCCTTTTGCGACTATTATTTCTACTACTGCTACAAGTCTCGTTATTGTTAACTCCTAATACCATTGATACCTTTGCAGGTACTAGTATTAATGACTTTAATGCTGCTGCTTCTGTTACTTCTTTATTTGTTGTTCCTACTATTGCTTCATTTGCTGATCCTGCTGCTGCTTCATTTTTGCTCCTGTTGCTGTTTCTGCTTCATTTGCTGCAGCTGTTCCTGCAGATAGCTTCTAAAAAAGCATAAACTACAAGTAAAGACTAATGTTTAGGATTAACCGTGTCTCAGGACCCTAAATCCTAGAGTTGTGGAAGGCAGCTAGAAAGACTAGGTCAACAGTTCTATTTCAGATCCTGCGTTTGGTTACTGCCCAAGGTTCTCATTTGGGTTGAGGTCAGGAGAGTTTCCCAGGCCAATTTAGAACGCTTAGTCCACTCTCTTCGAAGAATGTCAGCATTTTCTGGAAGTGTGGCATGGAGCAAGAGCCTGCTGGAAAATGCCTTCTCCATCAGGAGTGCCTTGTATTTGTCACTGTTCATCGTTCCCTCAACAATAACAAGCTGTCCGGGGTCTTTAGAGTAAAACTACCCAAAATATCTTTAGTGGATGTTTTGGCGCTTGTTGAATATGTCCATTCCGAAGCGGTTCTCCTTTGTTCCGTCTCGCTACCACTGATCTGTACCCATGTACAGATCAGTGGTAACGATAATTTTTCTCCATTCATCTTTCGTCCATCCCTTATGATCAGGTGCCCACCGCAGCCGTCTTTTCTTCATAGCAAGAGTAAATTGTTTCTTTACTGGTTTTCTGGCAGTTCTGCCAACTTCAAGGAGCCTTCGTCGAACAGTTGAAGAATCAACATTTACGCTAGCTGAATCCCAAAACTCTCTGTAGATCTTTGCTGGTTTTCTTGGGATCCTTCACACTATTTCTTATGATAACCTTGTCATCGCGTTTTCTTGCAAGTCTTCATCGACGCAGTGCTCCACAATCACCAGTGGCGTCAGCTCTCTTGAGAATCTGACCAATAGTTGACTTTGCTAGGCTCAAATTTTCGGCGATCTGTCTGATACTCAAATCAGCATGTTTTCTAAGAGCTACAATACTTGCACTCTTCCTTGGTGTAACATTGTAGATGAATGGTTCATGAATTTCAGCAGTAATCATGAATTGAAGGGAAAATTTGTTGAAACCATATTCACTCATGGAGCACACCTGCAGGACTGGCCTTACAGAACAACAGTTGTTGTAGCACTGACGAGAGTCGCAGGGTAACACCACAGTTGGATGGTTGCCAGAAGTCAGTAGTAAACTTCTGAAAAGAAAAGAACGCAAACTACACTAATTAAGCCGAGGCTAAGACATATGAGATAATCACAAAATTTACTCCTGTCCAAATTAATTTGCACGCTACTGTACTTCTTAATATCATTCTTCTCAAATTTTTACCTTTCTCTCGCCGCAGTACCATACCACAAGGCTGCATTCACACAATTTGGCCACCAACACACTATTATATATGCTGATGGGTGAAGGTACAAGTTTTCACTCATTTCATCCGATCCTTGAGGTTTTTTTTTGTCACAGGCCATCCCTTCTACCTCCTTTAATAATAATTAGGGTCACAACATAACCAGAGCCTTCTTCACTGGCTCGTTTCTCAGAGGCCAACCTGACTTAGACACGAACAGGGGCTTCCTTCATATTGCAAGGTCAAAAGACGCCGGTGTAGCCCAAACAAAGCAGCTTGTCCCTGATAGTGTTACGAAACAGTCATATATCACAGTCTGCTAGCGGTGTGTCCTACGCCTCGCTTCCTACCTTATTCTCTCATATTTGTAACCTAAACCTTATACTAATACTAACCATAATATATATATATATGTCGTGCCGATTAGGTAAAACTTGCGATTTTGGCTTAAATAGCAACGCTCATCTTGCCATATAAGACAAGCGAAAATTTGTGTATGCAATGATTTCCCAAAAAACATTCTGAACCTAACGAAAAAATATATTTCATTGTGTTTGTTTATTATTAAATTATTGTAAACGTATCTAAAATATATTTAGTTGAATTAGGCTAAATTTAATTGCGCTTGTTATAATAAGGTTAGGTAAGTTTTCTAAGTTTCTTTTCGTATAAAATTATAATTTTTGCATTAACATAAATGAAAAAAATGATCTTTAAACGTATAAGAGAAAATTTTAGAAAGGACTTAATTTTAAATGAGTTCTTGCTAATTAACCAGTTTTACCTAATCTGCACGACATATGTGTATATATATATATATATATATATATATATATATATATATATATATATATATATATATATATATATATATATATATATATATATACAGCAACAAGCAACATGATATACACACACACACCTGGTGAATGCCTGGTGATGCTGCAAGCCAGTATTTTCCTGATTTCAGGAGTTCCTTGTTTCTGTTAGAGGAGTGGGTAGGGTGGGGTCAGAGAGGCCAGGCAATAGAGCCAGATAGCTGGACCTCAAGCACCGCTGAGGACTGGGCAGGTAGACGAGGCGCTACTGAGGTAGTGGAGATGAATAGTCTCGTAAGACCTATTTCAAAGGGTGAAGCTACTTTTGAAGGCAGTGTTGGAGAACTTGGTGGAAGTTTTTAAGTTGTGTTCCATTTTCTCAGTTTAATAAATAACTTTAATATGTTTGTACAGTGTTATATTCACAACCAGTAATCTTACCTTAGTGGTATAATTACCCATAATTCTGTATTCCTCATACTCCTATTATAGTGTAATAATTTCCCTAATATTGATTTGTATGATTAAGTGGAGTTAAAAGCTGGTAGTGCCCATTGGGAGGTAAAGTGGAAATGCCCTTCCTTTCTACTTCCCCAGGTATGACGCTCTTGATCCAAAAGAAATGGGGACACCCTCTCTTTCCTTGGATCAAAGCTGAGTACCTACCACTTCAAGTACTGTTTGACCCCAAAGAATTAGAAGTTCCCCGTGAATATACTAGGTTAAACTGGTCTGGCAATACTGACAGGTTGTCTGAAGCAACGCGGACACGCCATTCCAGAAAAAGCTTTTCCTTATTGAATGTCTTAATATATGGATACGTGTCTTTTTCTATATAATAATAACCTTGTTGATTTCGTCATTGTACAGCTGCCTGGAGTACATATTGTTGTTTTAGTATTAAGGTTATTGTTTCACTCTAACGTCATTTAATAAAATGATTTGCACTTGTTAAGTTCTAGCTAATTATTTGTAATTTAAATCTGATAGTGCAATGGATCAGGAGGTGGGCGTGGAGGTCCGGAGTGAATACTAATAATGTAGCTTACTCATAAGAGACGTGAGCTGTGTATAATGATCTGAGCGGTGTTGATGTTTCCAAGTGTTGTGAGGAACCTAATACGTGTAAAGCGCTCGTTATTTTAGGAACACAAGTTTGTTTTCTGAGGCTGGTAATAGTTCCATCAGTGAGTTTATCTAAGTGTTTCTGTATATTTATTTTATTGTTTTAACATAATTATATGATGTAAATTCGGATAATATTTTATTGAAAGTCTTTTGTTTGGACCCGAAAGATGGTGAACTATGCCTAGACAGTGTGGAACGAGAGGAAAATTTGCTGGAGGCTCGTAAAGCTAATTGAGACAATGAGATGCGTAAAGACACAAGAAATCCTTCACATGTCATAGGCTACCCTGATGCTGCGTTTTTAGTCAGCTCACTCATGTTGCGCTAAATGTTGATGACGAGGGCGCAGCGTGCGCCATGCTGTTGCACAAGACTGTTTACACACTACATTTGCAGGCTCAGAGGTGTGGCATACCTGTGACCGATTTTGAGTTCTTGGTCACCCGGGCTTCCTTGTTGGCTGCCTCGTCAACCTGGCTGATGCCCGGTTGACCGCAACAAATAGCCATCTTAAGCTGACTCTTAATATATTTATAGACGGTAGTGGTCCAGTTGCCTTGGAAAAATTCTACTTTTGTTTACATCTTTCTCCCTGTGTTCCTACCTTAGTTCATTTCAGAGCGAGCCCTGTCTAAAGTCTACTACCTCTTATGATGCGACCTAGGGACGCAGGTGTGAGACTTGCCCATACGTCCTGGGACCTTGTTCACTTCAAAACATACGAAAAGTGAAGTGAACAAGGTCCCAGGACGAATACTTTCGTTATAAAATGTCTAAGTGTTTGCTTACGTATTTTTAACCATCTCGTCAAGTTCTGGCAAGTATTCTTGGAAAATCTCAACCAGGTCTTTGATAGATGCCTGTGCAGTGTCTTTTAGTAATACAACTTTTCCTTCGTACACATTTTTCTACCGAAGAATATTTCCTTTGAATGAAGAGATATCACAAATGCCATAAGTGCTATGGAAAATGTCATTCAGCTAAGCCAGCTTTACCAGCCAGGCATCGTATTTGAAGCGGTATACGAGAAAGTGAGTTTTATCAGAAAATATATAATTTCCACGAGAAAAGCAGCAGACTTTTGGGGGAAAGGGAAAATGTTAAAAATTCGATAACATTTCTTCACACACAACACGAACCAGTCTAGAATCTAATGTCCTCTCCTTAATAAAGGTCACAGTTTGTGTAGCGTCCTTTAGACAGACGAGAAGGTGTGAAACCTTCGTGTCGACGAATAAGGTCAGTGTTGACTACTTTTGCTTGTATCCACAATTCCACTCGTCTTCCCATTATGACTGGAACTTCTTTAGTGCAAAGAACACATTAAAACATCCAGTAAAATGCTTTACTCCTTGAATTTTTTTACTGACATTCAAAAATGTCTTAAGCTGTGGTGGGCCAAGTGGTTTACAATGAGAAATTCTTCAGTGTCATGTGTTATTAATCACATTTTGTTTGTTAATTTCAGTCCATAAACAATTTGTTCGATATTTTACTATCCCCAGATGCTGGCAATTCCTGTTTTGGTACTGATTTCCAGAAAGATGGAATAATTCAAGCTTCTTGGAAATTGGCAATCTCCTGACCATAGCAGACGCCGCAGTGTGCAGTGTTTACCTCTTTTTTTCTTCAAGAACTAATTGGTTTGTCGACATTTGGAAGAGCAGTATAGAGTTATCACTTCAGCTATTTTTTTCCTTCAAAGATTCATTCGCTGAAACTTTCAGCATCACAGATGCGGTGGGTAAACTGAAAGCCCTCGTGTTCCCTGGAATTTGTGAAACTAGCTTTAAAAAATTAAGCTAGCACATTATATTGGGCTTTGTTATTTCAAAATCAGAGACAAAGGTTTTCGTCTAGAAATGAATAAATGAATAATCTAGGTTATAATTCACAGATACGGCAGGGAACAAAGCTTCACGAATATTCTTATGTTGTTCTTATGTTCTTATTGTTAAATGTTTGCACAGCGCGCTAACAAACCTCACAGACAGCGTTTGTATATTATTGAAGAGCTGCTGTTAAGTGGTGTTATGTGGGGCCTCCGGCATAACAGCCTTAAACGATTAATGACTTCCCTTCTGCGACTTCATAAGCAATCTCCTTTTCTCTCTCCCTTTCTTCCTTGTTCCAGATCTGATGGACCTTATGGGTAGCGCGATTGGTTATAATTATCCAGATCTGATGGAACGAAACCTTTGAACCTGCTTAGGCTAACATATATAATTAGGTGACGTACTCAAACCGTAATGGAATATGATTAAGGAACATAGCTTTTGTTCCCACTACGTTACCATCATATAGAATAAAGTAGAAGCACATTGCTGATGTACCCACTTTTGTTTAATACAGAAATCTTATTTGGGGTGTGACCGAACCTTGAACCATTCTAATTATACTGACGTGTAGAATTCTCAGTTTATAGGGGGAAACTGAACTAGTTTGGGTTAGTTGTGAAAATTTATTAATATTTTTGTTGTTATTCTTCAAAAGTGCTATCAGAGTGCTCTGTAAATCTCACAACTACTGCTGCTAGTTGGCAACAACTCAAATATGTTCTCGTTCCTGAGCACAGATGTACAGACTTGCTTGACACTGTCTTTCCTGACTAAAAGCGTTTTTAAAAGCCATTGAAACTTTTTGTGTGTGATTCTAATAAATATATACAACCGAGTGACAGCCAGGAAACTACGTCCTCGTAACCAGTCTGGGGATGCGCCCAGGAATAAACAATGCACTAAATTTGTTTTCGCTGCTTATGTGCAATATTACCGCGGTTAATTTATTTAATCTACATTATAATGCGTGATCATGGCAAGCATTAACGTTTATTGTCGGTATGTTAGGGCTGAGACAACCAGCACTAAGATAAAGATAACTTTGGGTTACAGAAGTTAATGAAGAGCTCAGTGTGAGCTCTGTCTTCCCAGCACTCACTTGGTCACACTTAGTCTATTCCTGGGAAGCGCTGAATCTCATACAGGGTCGATGTGTGAAGAAAATAGAAGAAAATCAGGTCCAAGGAAGGGAAGGGTAGCTATAATTACTTGGATCAAACGTCTCTCACCAGAATCATGACATCCCCTTGAAGAGAGAGACAGAGACAGACAGACAGACAGACAGACAGACAGAGGAGCACTAGCGATTTGAAAAAATTTACCATCGGGATTATTTCCCTTGTTTTGAAAATTCTCAATACCCACCCCGTCATCTTCCTGGCTGTTGTGATCTTTGTCTTGTTATGGTCTTTAAACGACAGATCACAGACATAATTATTCCCCAAGTCCTTTACGTGTTCCTTTCGTTCTTTTGGGGCCCCCCTTGCGTTTTGTATATAGTGTTCCTTTTGAGTTCTTCATTTTTTCCCTACCTAAGCAGCTGAAACTTATCACCATTGAACGTCATATTTTTTCTCCACTGCCCATTTGGGAAAACCCTGCTTATGTCCTCCTGTAATTTTTTAGTGTCCTCTACCGCCTAGCTGCAGATGGCTGTTTTAAGTCAGCCTTTATTTTTCTTTTTAAATGTGTCAAGTACAATATTTTTCGCACCATTAGCATATTATTAGGGTTCACTTTTATCAAACTTAGTGGTAACGGCAGTGTGTCAGTATTATCATTGAGCACAGAAATGTTCGAGGGGTTCATAAATTTGGGAGGTGCTACTTACTGCTGCCGTCCTCAGACAGGATAAGAACAGTGTCCTGCGCGTGATACTTAAGCCGGGAGGTGTGTACGTCTCACTGCGCATACACTGAAAATTTACTTTAATACCTGGTTGAGGCATGCAAATATTTTGAATGTTACTCTATAGGTGACCTTCTAACCTTAATAACCACTTGAAGCCTATAGGCATTAAACCTAACAAACTAACTAGTTTGTACATGAATAGCTTCATCAAGAGTGTTCTTGTGAACACCAGAGGCAGCCTTGCCCTGAAGGTCAGGCTCTCCTTCATGAGTCTCTCAGAGTACTACGTAGCTTGTAATGTATCTTTCACAACACACGTCTTCAAAAGGTGCCTTGATGCTGGTGACAGGCTTTGATTCAAGGGATTGGAGTTATCCTCCCTTTCTTAAATCACATCTAATTACCTCCAACTCCCCAAGTGCTGTATAATAACCTATACAGGTTTAGCGCGTCTCCATGAATACGATAATCCACAGCTCATGAAGTGCTACTCGTGAAAATAATAGAAAAGCACAACACTTATTTGTGTGCAGATTTAGAAGGATTCTTGAATGTAGGTTTATACTTGTGTTGGTACACAAGGTGAACAGGAAGACGTCCAGAGCAACAATGTGACAGCACAGGTACTTGTCAGTAGATAAGATAGCACTTTTATTACTAGCTGAGGATCTGCGCAGCATTAATATTTTTTATGTAAAATAACTTAAAACTGTTTAGGTTCTTGCTCTTATTTCTATACACATCTCTTTATTTACACTAAGTTTATTATATATAGTTATATTATTTGTGGTAATGTATATTTTCCATACTTTTCTTTTAGTTAAAACAATAGCATCTTGATTCTTTTTGGGAAGAGCTATCCAATTTTGTTAATAAAGGAAGGATCTTAAGATTATTATTTTCCGTGTAAATGTTCTTGATATTTAAAACTACGTCGGAGAAAACAACCTTACTGGCATAAATGTAATACAAGATTCTCAAGATTCGAGAAACACCTTTTTTAATAAGTCCCTAGGATTTAAAATGTTTTATTTATTTATTTTAATCCCCAGGGTCATGTAGCACCTGGGGTACGGGTACACCCAAAAACCATCAATAATATCGACAGATACTTAGAATTTCCTACCAGAGTTGGTGCATAAAATGTCACAAAAATTATAAACCAGGTCAACAACAGAGTTTCAGTTGTCACCGGTGGCCTGGTGGCTAAAGCTCTCGCTTCACGCACGAAGGGCCCAGGTTCGATTCCCCGGGGGGGTGAAAACATTTCGACGCGTTGCCTTACACCTGTTGTCCTGTTCACCTAGCAGTAAATAGGTACCTGGGTGTTAGTAGACTGGTGTGGTTCGCATCCTGGGGGACAAGATTGAGGACCCCAATGGAAATAAGACAGTCCTCGATGACGCACTGACTTTCTTGGGTTATCCTGGGTGGCCAGCCCGCCGGGGTAAAAAATCCGAACGAAATCTTATCTTATCTTACCTCGTCCACGATTCTTAAACTTAAGAAACACATGAAGACTAACCAAGAAAAAATTGTTGGTGTGTAATGAAGCCCTAGGTCTAGGATGTGATCGAATATATGTGAGAGAAACTGCCAGAGGTCTAACAAGTTTGAACGAACACAGACACCCCAAGACTGATAACAATGCTTGCGGTCAACACAAGAACTCTCACCACTACCATTTAATGAAGTGGTCGGTAGCCAAAGCTAGTTATTAGGGAAGGTGACGAATTTAGGAGTAAATGCTTAGAAATCACCCTCATTTCACCATCCAACACCATTGTGCAAAACCAGTTTCCCGATGGCCAAACCTTAGCAATACAATAAGTGAAGAAAACTATCGTGGCACCAACCTTCAAGTTAGTCTCTCCCCGACCACAATACAGCACTGCCGCGCCTCACCTCTCCTCCTCCTTGCTTACATAATCTTTTTCCAGGTATAATCTATTGACTTCAAAAAGCCTGTTATACCGGCGAAACATCGTCTAAATAAAACTTCCTGTAACTGCAGTTTCTTTCTTATCTCTGATGACTTTTTTCATGTTGGATTCAGTTGTAGGTTCAGTCCAAATTCTGTGATGTTGGCTCTGTAGGTAACCACGAACTCTTATGCTTTCTCATTTACTACGCATCTCGTGTGTCGGCTCGTCTAGACGCTGGGGGAAATGATTTTTCTGCTGTTTACATTAGCTGATTCATACTCTCTCTCTCTCTCTCTTTCTCCAGCTTTTTTACTCTTGATTCGTACGACTACAGTAGCTCCTTAATACTACATGATAGTTCTTAATCTTGAAAGAAGTACATAGCTCTTCTCAGCAGGTAGCCCCATTTTTTACTTCCAAGTCCTCTACTGTCTGTCTTTTTCATGTATTTCATGTACGCCAGATGTAGAACTCAAAATCCAGGAAAGAGAATTAATATTCAATTGTCATGGATTCCATCACACGTTGGATTACCTCGAAGAAAAATGTAGAGTGTAACTTTGGTGTCAGTGTCTAGTATTAGGAATAGTAGTAAGAGAAGAAGTAAATAATGAAACTGAATGCTTTATGAATACAGTTAGAAGCCTGAGTAGATCTGTGATAGCATGAACGTATATAAGTACATTTATGGAGCAAATTTGCAATGTGACCAGATTGACTGATGTAGTAACCAGACTTAGGTCAGATGGTCAAACCAAATGCACGTGGCCAGCCCTTTGGTCATTATCTTGAACACTGTATGGTTAATTATCAACTTATTGAAGCATATAGAAATATACAGTATAATAACCTATGTGATACGTCAAGCAAATATTAAGCAAATATCCTAAATTTGCTTGCAGCAGAAAAGTCAACAGGATGGATATGGGATGCACAATAAACTAGCAGGTTCGGTCTTCTTAAGTTAGGAAAATGATTTTTATTAGCAGTCTCTGTATTACTAAGTTAGCTTCAGGTTGGATTCGATGCACATATACACGACTTGAGCTCTAGAGTGCCCATAGATACAGACGCCAGCGTCCCCTTTATACTTTCCCTTTCATGGTGTGGGATGTGGCCAGTGGCCATGTTGACCTTGGGATAATAAAGTGTCGACGGGTTGGGCAGCCTCTGTGACCCCAGGCGTGGTCAGGCTTAGTCCTTTCTCTTACTGTGTGTGTGTGCTTACTCACCTATTTGTGGTTGCAGGGGTCGATTCACAGCTCTTGGCCTCCGCCTCTTCGTTGGTCGCTACTAGGTCCACTCTCCCTGCTCTATGAACTTTGTCGTATCTCTTCTTAAAGCTTTGTATGCATCCTACCACCACTACATCATTCTCAGATGGTTCCACTTCCTCACAACTTTATGGCTGAAGTAATACTTCCTAACATCCCTGTGACTTATCTGAGTTTCCAGCGTCAGTTGTGTTCCCTTCTTGTTGTGTGCCATCTCTGAAACATTCGTCCCTATCTACCCTATCAATTCCTCTCTGTAATTTATGTGTCGTTTTCATGTCTCCCCTATTTTTCCTGCCCTCAGTGTCGTCAGGTCGATTTCCCTTAACCTCTCCTCGTAGGACATACCCTTTAGCTCGAGACTAGTCTTGTTGCAACCCTTTGCACTTTCTCCAATTTTTGACGTGCTTGACAAGGTGTGGGTTCCATGCTGGTGCTGCATACTCCAATATGGGCCTGACAGAGTCTTGAATGATTCCTTACTCAGGTGTCGAAACGCTATCCTTAGGTTTGACAAGGCACCCATAAGCGCAGTTATTTGGTTGATGTATGCCTCAGGAGATGTGCTCGGTATTATACTCACCCCAAGACCCTTTTCCCATTACTCTCTGCGGTCTTCTTTCACCTTCCCCAATCTTCATGACTGCGCGCTGGTCACACACACACACACACACACAGGCTGTAAGCGTGTATGTACTCACCTAATTGTGGTTGCAGGGATCGAGTCATAGCTCCTGGCCCTGTGTGTATATTACCAGGTGTTAAAGGCACTTGTTGATGACGCTGGACCTGTTGTGTGAGGTGCGTAGTGTGTGTGTGTGTGTGTGTGTGTGTGTGTGTGTGTGTAGAGAGAGAGAGGGGGGAGGGGAACGAGAACGAAATAGAATGAAGGAACGGAAAATATTTTTAATTCTCTAGGTGCACGATGATTACCTTGTGTGTTGCCTTTGAGACCTTGTTTCAAATATGACTGAAGTGTAGCATGATCTAATTGACTAGGTAAAGACAATGCGTTCGTGTGCTGGAATAGGATACTATCATTGATAGGATAGTTAGTTCATTAACTAAAATGATTTTATTGGAAAGATGAAGGGCAAATCCCAGACCCTCCATTGTGACTTGACCAGTTGATGGGTTGACAGTGCTGCTTCATTATTTTTGTAGCTGCCTGAGTGCAGGTCGAGTGTGGTTAGAGGGGATCTGATTTCATTGTTTTTTATAGATATTCTTGAGATGTAGACTATAGAAACAATTTGATA
The DNA here is from genome assembly GCA_009830355.1 of Cherax destructor. Lineage (NCBI taxonomy): Eukaryota > Metazoa > Arthropoda > Malacostraca > Decapoda > Parastacidae > Cherax > Cherax destructor. The sequence continues at coordinate 26,862 of WNWK01025653.1, forward strand.
CGATGGCGATAAAGTGCTACTGATAGACATGTTTGAAAATCTTTTTCTTAAGCAGTTTTAAAAGTGTGCATTTATTTATTTCAGTAATTTAATTTAATTTTCTAACCAAATGTTTAAGTAATATTTAACAGTTGAACTTGTGTACTCACCTAGTTGTACTCACCTAGTTGTACTCACCTAGTTGTGGTTGCAGGGTCAGAGTCATAGCTCCTGGCCCCGCCTCTTCACTGGCCGCTACTGGGTCTCTCTCCCTTCGCCATAAGCCTTATCATATCTTTCTTAAAGCTATGAATGGATCCTGCCTCGACTACATCGCTTCCCAGCTTCCTGACCACTTTGTGACTGAAGAAATACTTCCTAACATCCCTGTGATTCATCTGAGTCTTCAACTTCCAGCTGTGCCCTTGTTGCTGTGTCCCATCTCTGGAACATTCTGTCTCTGTCCACCTTGTCAATTCCTCTCAGTATCTTATATGTCGTTATCATGTCCTCCCTATCTCTTCTGTCCTCCAGTGTCGTCAGGTCGATTTCCCTTAACTCTCCTCGTAGGACATACCCCTTAGCTCCGGGACTAGTCTTGTTGCAATCCTTTGCACTTTCTCTAGCTTCTTTATGTGCTTGGCTAGGTGTGGGTTCCAAACTGGTGCTGCATATTCCAGTATGGGCCTAACGTACACAGTGTACAGGGTTCTGAACGATTCCTTATTAAGATGTCGAAATGCTGTTCTTAGGTTTGCTAGGCGCCCGTATGCTGCAGCAGTTATTTGGTTGATGTGCGCCTCAGATGTGCCTGGTGTTATATTCACCCCAAGATCTTTTTCCGTGGGTGAGGTTTGTAGTCTCTGGCCCCCTAGACTGTATTCCGTCTGCGGTCTTCTTTGCTCTTCCCAATCTTCATGACTTTGCACTTGGTGGGGTTGAACTCCAGGAGCCAATTCCTGGACCAGTCCTGCAACCTGTCCAGATCCCTTTGTAGTTCTGCGTGGTCCTCGTCCGATTGAATCCTCATCAACTTCACATCATCTGCAAACAGGGACACTTCGGAGGTTATTCCTTCCGTCATGTCATTCACAAATACATTATTCTAAGCTGATGTTGATTCGAACTAAAGTTAAACAACATATACTTAAGTGTATTTATAAATTTACTTTCAAAAGCGCATTGATGTAATGAATCAATAGATGATCCTGGGAGAGCCGCGGGGGCGTTGACCCTGGAATTCTCTCCAGGTAAACTCAGAGTAACACCAATGTACAGTTACGTGTACATGACTGAGAGTATATATTATACATAGAAAGTATTGGTATACTTGTAAGCATTACTAAAGAGGGAAATGTGATGGAACATATTGTGATTAGCGACAGTACCAATTTAGTTAGCAAATGACACACTTTGAAGTTAAGGTTTTAACCTTCATCCAGACGTAAAGAATAGAGGCACAGTCCGCGGCTGCAACAAT
>WNWK01025654.1:0-28320 GCA_009830355.1 Cherax destructor
ATTGTATGCCGTCACTAGGACACCATTGTATGTCGTCACTAGGACACCATCGTATCCCCGTCACTAGGACACCATTGTATGCCGTCACTAGGACACCATTGTATGCCGTCACTAGGACACTATTGTATGCCGTCACTAGGACACCATTGTATGCCGTCACTAGGACACCATTGTAAGTCGTCACTAGGACACCATCGTATCCCGTCACTAGGACACCATTGTATGCCGTCACTAGGACACCATTGTATGCCGTCACTAGGACACCATTGTATGCCGTCACTAGGACACCATTGTATGCCGTCACTAGGACACCATTGTATGTCGTCACTAGGACACCATTGTATGTCGTCACTAGGACACCATTGTATGTCGTCACTAGGACACCATTGTATGTCGTCACTAGGACACCATTGTATGCCGTCACTAGGACACCATTGTATGTCGTCACTAGGACACCATTGTATGCCGTCACTAGGACACCATTGTATGTCGTCACTAGGACACCATCGTATCCCCGTCACTAGGACACCATTGTATGCCGTCACTAGGACACCATTGTATGCCGTCACTAGGACACCATTGTATGTCGTCACTAGGACACCATTGTATGCCGTCACTAGGACACCATTGTATGTCGTCACTAGGACACCATTGTATGTCGTCACTAGGACACCATTGTATGTCCTAGGACACCATTGTATGTCGTCACTAGGACACCATTGTATGCCGTCACTAGGACACCATTGTATGTCGTCACTAGGACACCATTGTATGTCGTCACTAGGTCACCATCGTATGTCGTCACTAGGACACCATTGTATGTCGTCACTAGGACACCATTGTATGCCGTCAATAGGACACCATTGTATGTCGTCACTAGGACACCATTGTATGCCGTCACTAGGACACCATTGTATGCCGTCACTAGGACACCATTGTATGTCGTCACTAGGACACCATTGTATGCCGTCACTAGGACACCATTGTATGCCGTCACTAGGACACCATTGTATGCCGTCACTAGGACACCATTGTATGCCGTCACTAGGACACCATTGTATGTCGTCACTAGGACACCATTGTATGCCGTCACTAGGACACCATTGTATGCCGTCACTAGGACACCATTGTATGCCGTCACTAGGACACCATTGTATGTCGTCACTAGGACACCATTGTATGTCGTCACTAGGACACCATTGTATGTCGTCACTAGGTCACCACGTATGCCGTCACTAGGACACCATTGTATGCTGTCACTAGGACACTATTGTATGCCGTCACTAGGACACCATTGTATGCCGTCACTAGGACACCATTGTATGTCGTCACTAGGACACCATCGTATCCCCGTCACTAGGACACCATTGTATGCCGTCACTAGGACACCATTGTATGCCGTCACTAGGACACTATTGTATGCCGTCACTAGGACACCATTGTATGCCGTCACTAGGACACCATTGTAAGTCGTCACTAGGACACCATCGTATCCCCGTCACTAGGACACCATTGTATGCCGTCACTAGGACACCATTGTATGCCGTCACTAGGACACCATTGTATGCCGTCACTAGGACACCATTGTATGCCGTCACTAGGACACCATTGTATGCCGTCACTAGGACACCATTGTATGTCGTCACTAGGACACCATTGTATGTCGTCACTAGGACACCATTGTATGTCGTCACTAGGACACCATTGTATGCCGTCACTAGGACACCATTGTATGTCGTCACTAGGACACCATTGTATGCCGTCACTAGGACACCATTGTATGCCGTCACTAGGACACCATCGTATCCCCGTCACTAGGACACCATTGTATGCCGTCACTAGGACACCATTGTATGCCGTCACTAGGACACCATTGTATGTCGTCACTAGGACACCATTGTATGCGTCACTAGGCCCCGTAGCGCATTGTATGTCGTCACTAGGACACCATTGTATGCCGTCACTAGGACACCATTGTATGTCGTCACTAGGACACCATCGTATCCCGTCACTAGGACACCATTGTATGCCGTCACTAGGACACCATTGTATGCCGTCACTAGGACACCATTGTATGCCGTCACTAGGACACTATTGTATGCCGTCACTAGGACACCATTGTATGTCGTCACTAGGACACCATTGTATGTCGTCACTAGGACACCATCGTATCCCCGTCACTAGGACACCATCGTATCCCCGTCACTAGGACACCATCGTATGCCCGTCACTAGGACACCATCGTATGCCCGTCACTAGGACACCATCGTATCCCCGTCACTAGGACACCATCGTATCCCCGTCACTAGGACACCATCGTATCCCCGTCACTAGGACACCATCGTATCCCCGTCACTAGGACACCATCGTATCCCCGTCACTAGGACACCATCGTATCCCCGTCACTAGGACACCATCGTATCCCCGTCACTAGGACACAGTCAGAGATATCGTCTAAATGTGAATTTTGTCTTTCATGTTCTTCACATCTATCCTAGAATGACGTCTAGTGTCTGACTGGGACGTCCTAGAGGATGATCCCTGTATTAAGGTCTTAATGATCCCTGTATTAAGGTCTTAAGTATGAATTCATCAGGGGATGTCACCTGGGATTTACAAGCACCCTTGCTTTTTCAGCGTCTTCAATAGATTCTACAAGACCTCCACATTTACCTGAGCTCTTTCAGAGTCCTGCGTCAGATGATGCACTCTGGCGACATCTTCACGTCTAAGTTTACAGATGAGCTGTGGCCGAGCCTCAATGTCTCCTCAGCCTCACTCTTTTTTTATATTTTTTCTTGCACCAGGACTTTCCTGAAATGTTCCTAAGATGTCTTCTACCACTGAAGTCCTGCATTCTGATATTCTTCACTGCTTCATCGTCCGTCCATCGTTACACTGTCCAAGTAGACGTCTTCCTTCTGGCTTTAGCAAATTAACTTTGGCAATTCGGATTAGCACGCATCCTGTGCTCCAAGAGGCTCGTGGTTCCATGTTGTGGAACCCGGCGACACTTCTTCAACCCTGTGTGTCTTCCTGCTTCAGTACAGGTGTATATTCATCTCATTGCCAAAATACGATTCGGTGTCCTTTTTTCTTCCCTTTAGAGGCCCTTCATGACTTGTCCCGTTTAGTCATACGTTCAAAGGACACTTGTCAAATAGGTCTCATCAATTTCCCGCGTCCTCACGTCTCTGGTATGCGACTGTATCGTCATGGGCGAGCATTCAGTGATACCTGGTGTTTGACAGTTTTTAAATCACAAATAATCCAGCACGTAAGAACAGAAACTGACAAAGTTTTGGTCAGTCCTGGACGATTGTCAAGTCAGAACTGGGATTCTCTTGGTTCTCTGGGTTTGGCTGCCAGTGTTCCCCGGCCTAAGGAACATACTTCCTAAGGGACATACTGCTTACAAAATAGGGACATTATTTCATCATTTAGCATGCCTTACCTCTCCTTCATTGAGGTCTCTTGTCTGGTCTCTATGCTTCGTCTGAGGTATTGTGTTTGTTTCCTTGTTGTTTGCTGGTGTTGAGGATTAGGCAAGAATCTTTTTGAGTCATCATTAGAGTCAAGTCTGGGCCTAGTAGGCGAATGCTATTTTCCAGACTTCCCTGCAACAGTCTGCCACAGAAAGACATTATTCCTGTTACCTACTTTCTCCACTAAGATTGTATTGTATTGCCTTTCAAATTATCGTTGCTAGACCTGTTTGATGAGCCATACAATTTTATATATTTAGGGATCCTGGAGGAATCCGAGATTGACGCTACTGTGTCTTTAAACATAGACAACCCTATGCCTTTTCTCGTCTGCGCCTGAACAGCCATATTATCGCTAATATTACTGCGAGTAATTTGCCTTAACATAATGGCAAGGTACCTCACTCTCTCTCTCGGTCAAAAGTTTTGTTAAGGTTTGTTATGCAGATCAACCACTATGACCCCGCCTCCTCCTGCTTCGCCTCACCTGACTACAGTATATAAGCCACTTCTACGGCCCTATGTTGTACTTTCTACAAGAGTGATGGACTGAACACATCGACTCCAGGCCGAGGGACTGATTACCTCAAACTCTTCCTCTCCTTACACCTTTCTACTTTGTATTGGACTGATGAAGCCACTGTGTGGCGAAACGTTTCCTTAATAAAGATTCCCATATTTTGCATAAGTGTCTCAATCTTCAGATCGAAGGTCAAGGTCTCTCTAGGATAAACTGGGCTCTGTCTTTGATGAATCATTGATGTTTGTCTCTCTAGGATAAACTGGGCTCTGTCTTTGATGAATCATTGATGTTTGTCTCTCTAGGATAAACTGGGCTCTGTCTTTGATGAATCATTGATGTTTGTCTCTCTAGGATAAACTGGGCTCTGTCTTTGATGAATCATTGATGTTTGTCTCTCTAGGATAAACTGGGATCTGTCTTTGATGAATCATTGATGCTTGTCTCTCTAGGATAAACTGGGCTCTGTCTTTGATGAATCATTGATGTTTGTTTCACAGCGGTTTGAGATGTTTTTTAGTTAAAAATTGAAGTATGTCAGGCGTTTCAGCTCTAAAAAATAGAAATATGCAATAAAATTTCACTTTAACTAATTTTTCTATAGACTGTAATATCTTAAATATTTCTAAAACAATCATATGAGAAGTACATTAAATCCTTTAGTAATTAATGTAGTTTATTAACTGTGTGTTAGTTAGTTACCATTTTGTCCTAGGCACATGTCGATTAGACACTAGGCCTGTTGTATGTATATGTGTGTGTGTAACGAAACACTTCGAAATGTTTCGGCCCCGCCGGGAATTGAACCCGGGCCCTCCGTGCGTGAAGCAAGAGCGCTAGCCACCATGCCATCGGGGCAGTGTGGGTGTGTACTCACCTAATTGTACTCACCTAATTGTGGTTGCAGGGGTCGAGACTCAGCTCCTGGCCCCGCCTCTTCGCTGTCTGCTACTGGGTCTCTGCTCTCCCTGCTCCATGAGCTTTATCATACCTTGTCTTAAAACTATGTATGGGTCCTGCCTCCACTATATCTTTCTCTAGACTATTCCACTTCCTGACTACTCTGTGGCTGAAGAAATGCTTCCTAACATCCCTTTGACTCATCTGAGTCTTCAGCTTCCAGTTGTGTCCCCTTGTTTCTGTGTTCCCTCTCTGGAACATCCTGTCACTGTCTACCTTGTTAGTTAGTTACCATTTTGTCCTAGGCACATGTCGATTAGACACTAGGCCTGTTGTATGTATGTGTGTGTGTGTGTGTGTGTGTAACGAAACACTTCGAAATGTTTCGGCCCCGCCGGGAATTGAACCCGGGCCCTCCGTGCGTGAAGCAAGAGCGCTAGCCACCATGCCATCGGGGCGTGTGTGTTTGTATGTGTGTGTGTGTGTGTGTGTGTGTGTGTGTGTGTGTGTGTTGGTATGTGTGTGTGTTTGTATGTGTGTGTGTGTGTGTGTGTGTATGTGTGTGTGTATGTGTGTGTGTATGTGTGTGTGTGGGTTTGTATGTGTTTGTGTATGTGTGTGTGTGTTTGTAAGTAAGTAAGTAAGTAAGTTTATTCAGGTATACACAAATACAGTTACATAGATTATCATACATAGCAGCATATGTGTAGAGAACCCTCCAGGATAACCCAAAAAAGTCAGACAGAGTGACTTTTTCCATTGGGGTCCATTTAATACCTTAATATTATACACCGTAGGAGATATATGTTTTTATAGTATAAAGAATATATACTAGAAATAAGGTAAAAGGAGTTATTTACATTTACATGTATGTTAGCTAAAAAAAATAAAAAAACATTCTATGTGTATGTGTATGTGTGTGTATATGTATGTGTGTATATGTGTGTGTGTGTGACCCAACAATTAAAATTTGCACCAAGAACTCATTACAGTTGTGACCGGGTGTAGACTAGTGAATTGCTCATTACTTTATAATTTGTTCATGATTGTAACCATGTATAAACGTAAGTAAGTAAATTTACTTACACGTTTCATTACCTTTGTAACTTGTGAGTTCATTACCTTTGTAACTTGTGAGTTCATTACCTTTGTAACTTGTGAGTTCATTACCTTTGTAACTTGTGAGTTCATTACCTTTGTAACTTGTGAGTTCATTACCTTTGTAACTTGTGAGTTCATTACCTTTGTAACTTGTGAGTTCATTACCTTTGTAACTTGCTCAGCTATCAAAACTTTGTACCCATTATGTACCTCTGTAATCTTTTGACTACCGCCCACACCATGGGTATGGGTGACTACCGCCCACACCATGGGTATGGGTGACTACCGCCCACACCATGGGTATGGGTGACTACCGCCCACACCATGGGTATGGGGTGACTACCGCCCACACCATGGGTATGGGGTGACTACCGCCCACACCATGGGTATGGGGTGACTACCGCCCACACCATGGGTATGGGGTGACTACCGCCCACACCATGGGTATGGGGTGACTACCGCCCACACCATGGGTATGGGTGACTACCGCCCACACCATGGGTATGGGGTGACTACCGCCCACACCATGGGTATGGGTGACTACCGCCCACACCATGGGTATGGGGTGACTACCGCCCACACCATGGGTATGGGGTGACTACCGCCCACACCATGGGTATGGGGTGACTACCGCCCACACCATGGGTATGGGGTGACTACCGCCCACACCATGGGTATGGGGTACATAATAAAGATATCAAACTAAACTCCCTTTCTGTCGCTACATTCATTAGGTACATTTCTGTCGCTACATTCATTAGGTACCTTTTGGTTCTCTTCTTGAACTGGCTGATGCTATGACTGGCTTTGACATGTGCAGGCAGTCTGTTCCATTCCTTTATTGCTGTACAATAAAAGGTGTTTGAAGCCTGGCCAGTGTGTATGTGTATGTGTGTGTGGGTTTGATTGTGTGTGTTTGTATGTATATATGTTTGTGAATGCATGGTTTTTCTGATTTCTGATTTTTTCTCATATTGAACCTTCAGTCCACTTACTCCCCGCCTTACACATTACTCATTACACATTACACGTTACTCACACATTACTCATATTAATTATAAATAATAAATACAAAATTATTATTTGCGACCACTGTCAGCCTCAGAGTTATCTCTGAGTTACCAGACCTTGCCACGTGGAGGCCAGTGGTTCGTCTTTAAGGTCCACCCCCTCGCCTTCCCCAGGTTCATGTGTCCAGGAATCCATCCGTGGGCCCCCGGATGTCTCCCCTTCCTCACTCCCCTAAGGTCAGCCTCGCCTCTCTGTGTTCTCATATCTGCCTTCCCCAGGTTCATGTATCCAGGAATCCATCCGTCCGCCTCCGAATGTTTCCCCTTCCTCACTTACCCAAGGTCAGTCTCACCAACCTGTATTCTTGCCTTCCCCAGGTTCATGTATCCAGGAATCCATCCGTCTACCGCCGGATGTTTCCCCTTCCCCACTTACCCAAGGTCAGCCTCAACTGCTAGTATTCTTGCCTTCCCCAGGTTCATGTATCCAGGAATTCATCCGTTCGCTCCCGGATGTCTCCCTTCCCCACGTCCCCAGGTCAGCCTCAACAACAACCTTCCCCCAAGTTCATGTATCCAGGAATCCATCCGTTCGCTCCCGGATGTCTTCCCTTCCCCACTTACCTAAGGTCAGCGGTGCCTTCCCCGGATCAGTGTCTCCAGGAGTCCACTGTGTCACCTCAGGTGGACTCCGTTCCCCTCTTCCCCAGAGTCAGCGGTGCCTTCCCCGGATCATTGTCTCCAGGAGTCCACTTGTGTCACCTCAGGTGGACTCCCTTCCCCACTTCCTCAGAGTCAGCGGTTGCCACCCCAGTGACCTTGCTGGGTGGAAACTTGGTCTTGTCTAGCTGGTCTACGGTAGAGACTGTCCAGGTGGGTGGAATTACTGGAGGTGACACACAGAAAACTGCGTCCAGTAATTACACCCACCAAGACAGCCACGACCGTACACCAGCTAGACGAGACCAAGCTGCCACACAGCTCACCCACCCAGGAGAGGCTAATTAAATATAATTTTGAACTTCTATTTATATTGCATTAATTTTCAATAGTAGATACATTTTCTCAATTATGTAGTTGAGTAAGTGTTTTTGTTAATGTTTTATTGCAAGTAGATGAGTGTCCGTGTGTTTATTTATTTGTCTACTTCCGTGAAAACAACTGTACATGTTAATCAAGTTTGTTTTTTGTTATTAATAGTTTGTATTTTGGTGACATGCAAAGATCCACAGAGGTAGACACACACATGTTTTCAACCTCATTTACGCATCTACACATACAACCTACACATTCACCAACACGTTCATTTCTCTGTATCACACATATGCGCACATAAATGTACATTAGTGGTAAAATATACCGACATGTATGTGACTAAGACGGTAAGTGAAGTCTGATATTTACTGAGAAGACCTTTATTCCACCAAGACTTTATCAGACTGTCAGGGATTGATGAAGTCTACCAGGACTTTATCTATCCATCAAATATTGTTAAAATCAACCAGGACTTTATCTATCCATCAAATATTGTTAAAATCAACCAGGACTTTATCCATCAGGGACTGATAGTGTCCCTGGTAGACGAACCATCTTGTCAATAAACGCCATAAACCGCATATTGTATTTCATTAAAATAGATATATACAACATTGTCCACAACCTTCAATCATTTTTAAATGTTAAGACAAAGAGTGTACATACGAACACATACCCCACTCCAAACTCCATGACACAAACTCCATGACACAAACTCTATGACGCAAACTCACAACAAACTCCATGACACAAACTATATGACGCAAACTCACAACAAACTCCATGACACAAACTCCATGACACAAACTCCATGACACAAACTCCATGACACAAACTCCATGACACAAACTCCATGACACAAACTCCATGACACAAACTCTATGACGCAAACTCACAACAAACTCCATGACACAAACTCACAACAAACTCCATGACACAAACTCACAACAAACTCCATGACACAAACTCACAACAAACTCCATGACACAAACTCACAACAAACTCCATGACACAAACTCACAACAAACATCTGAACTCTCACAAACGTTGTAAAATTCTACTAAATAGTATTTCAGTTTATTTCAGTAATTTGAAAACAAAAGATATGAGTGATAGTTTTGAGTCTTCTCAAGACATTCATTTTGAAAGATATGATTATACGAAGAAGGAAAAATATTTAATCACTTGAAGATAAATCAGAGAAGACTTTCATGAATCTTGATATGAAAGATAAGGCTTAAAAGTGTACGTAAGAAGACTACGTTAGCTTTATCAGCACTGGTTACTGAAACAACATTAACAATGGCGTCCACATCCCAGGTATAATATAATTCTAACATACGAACACAAAATAGTGTAACACAACATTCACACATCACAGTATAAAGTAGTATTTTAAATTACTAGAAACTGCATAGTGTCCGTCAGCCAGATATTATCATCAGGTAACAACCTAAAAACTTAGATTAAATAACATGACATTCATGGCGTAAAATATACTACGATTCATATATGGCAATACTTGACAATACTTGACAATATAAACAATATCAGACACATTAACAAAGGAGCAACCAACATTTTTTTTTTTTTGCCAAGAGATGGCGTCTCCTGAGATGGTATATTTTATATTCGTCCCAGAAAGTTTATATTTGGTGTGTGTGATGGTGAATGTTTTCCCTGTCACTATAGAGGAAGTGAGAGAAGTGATGTTGTGATGAGTGAGTCAGACGTCTATTATTTATGACTACTCTTTATTTTTATTAAGATAATTCATGAAATTTTCCTGATTGTCTGATTCAAAAATGTCTCAGACTTCCGACATTCTTACATCTCTAACAATGGAAGTCTTCAGTATATTGTAAAACAACATTCATTATATTATATTTTCTTTTATTTTCATCTTTAAGTTCCTTTATTTAATTTGAATAGTCGTTTGAGAACACGTGTATGTGTATATGTTGCATTCAGTTTGATATATGTGTGAGTGTATGTTCATGTACGATTGTGTACTCACCTCTTCACTGATCGCTACTGGGTCCTCTCTCTCTCTCTGCTCCATGAGCTTTATCATACCTCGTCTTAAAGCTATGTATGGTTCCTGCCTCCACTACCTCACTCTCCAGATTATTCCACTTCCTAACAACTCTGTGACTGAAGAAATACTTCCTAACATCCCTTTGACTCAACTTCCAATTGTGACCCCTTGTTTATGTGTCCCATCTCTGGAACATCCTGCCTCTGTCCACCTTATGTGTGTGTGTGTGTGTTAGTTACCATTTTTTGTCCTAGGCACATGTCGATTAGACACTGTGTGTGTGTGTGTGTGTGTGTGTTTGTACTCATCTAATTGTACTCACCTAATTGTGGTTGCAGGGGTCGAGACTCAGCTCCTGGCCCCGCCTCTTCGCTGTCCGCTACTGGGTATCTGCTCTCCCTGCTCCATGAGCTTTATCATACCTTGTCTTAAAACTATGTATGGTTCCCGCCTCCACTATATCGTTCGCTAGACTATTCCACTTCCTGACTACTATATGGCTGAAGAAATGCTTCCTAACATCCCTTTGACTCATCTGAGTCTTCAGCTTCCAGTTGTGTCTCATTGTTTCTGTGTTCCCTCTCTGGAACATCCTGTCACTGTCTACCTTGTCAATTCCCCGCAGTATTTTGTATGTCGTTATCATGTCTCCTCTGACCCTTCTTTTCTCCAGTGTTGTTAGTCCTATTTCCCTCAACCTTTCTTCATAGGACAGACCCCTGAGTTGTGGAACTAACCTTGTCGCAAACCTTTGCACTTTCTCTAGTTTCTTTACGTGCTTGACCAGGTGTGGGTTCCAGACTGGTGCTGCATATTCTAGTATGGGCCTGACGTACACGGTGTACAGTGTCTTGAACGATTCCTTGTTAAGGTAACGGAACGCTAATCTTAGGTTTGCCAGTCGCCCATATGCTGCCGCAGTTATCTGGTTGATGTGTGCCTCCGGAGACGTGCTTGGCGTTATACTCATCCCAAGGTCTTTCTCCTTTGTCCGCCTAGCCTGTACTCTGTCAGCGGTCTTCTTTGCCCTTCTCCGATCTTCATGACTTTGCATTTGGTGGGATTGAATTCGAGAAGCCAGTTGCTAGACCAGATGTCAAGCTTGTACAGGTCGTGTTTGTATGTGTGTGTGTTTCTATGTGTGTATATGTGAGTATGTGAACGTATGTTTTTTTCTGATTTCTGGTCCCCTGATTATTTCTTATATTGAATCTGCCTCATTGAGTGTCTTCCATACACATTACACATATTACACAACATTATTCTAGATTAAGAAATAACTAATTATAAATAATAAATACAAAATTATTATTTGCGACCACTGTCAGCCTCAGAGTTATCTCTGAGTTACCAGACCTTGCCACGTGGAGGCCAGTGGTTCGTCTTTAAGGTCCACCCCCCCCCTCGCCTTCCCCAGGTTCATGTGTCTAGGAATCCATCCGTGGGCCCCCGGATGTCTCCCCTTCCTCACTCCCCTAAGGTCAGCCTCGCCTCTCTGTGTTCTCATCTCTGCCTTCCAGCCTCAGCCTTCCCCAGGTTCATGTATCCAGGAATCCATCCGTCCGCCTCCGAATGTTTTCCCTTCCTCACACTTCCAAGGTCAGTCTCACCAACCTGTATTCTTGCCTTCCCCAGGTTCATGTATCCAGGAATTCATCCGTTCGCTCCCAGATGTCTCCCCTTCCCCACTTACCTAAGGTCGGCGGTGCCTTCCCCGGATCAGTGTCTCCAGGAGTCCACTGTGTCACCTGAGTGGACTCCCTTCCCCACTTCTACCAAAGTCAGCGGTATTCTTGCCTTCCCCAGGTTCATGTATCCAGGAATTCATCCGTCTACCGCCGGATGTCTTCCCTTCCCCACTTACCCAAGGTCAGCCTCAACTGCTAGTATTCTTGCCTTGCCTGTATCCAGGAATTCATCCGTTCGCTCCCGGATGTCTCCCCTTCCCCACTTACCTAAGGTCAGCCTCAACAACAACCTTCCCCAAGTTCATGTATCCAGGAATTCATCCGTTCGCTCCCGGATGTCTCCCCTTCCCCACTTACCTAAGGTCAGCCTCAACAACAACCTTCCCCAAGTTCATGTATCCAGGAATCCATCCGTTCGCTCCCAGATGTCTCCCCTTCCCCACTTACCTAAGGTCGGCGGTGCCTTCCCCGGATCAGTGTCTCCAGGAGTCCACTTGTGTCACCTCAGGTGGACTCCCTTCCCCACTTCCCCAGAGTCAGCGGTTGCCACCCCAGTGACCTTGCTGGGTGGAAACTTGGTCTTGTCTAGCTGGTCTACGGTAGAGACTGTCCAGGTGGGTGGAATTACTGGAGGTGACACACAGAAAACTGTATCCAGTAATTCCACCCACCAAGACAGCCACGACCGTACACCAGCTAGACGAGACCAAGCTGCCACACAGCTCACCCACCCAGGAGAAGCTAATTAAATAAAATTTTGGAAATCCTTTTATGTTACAATATGAATTTATACTTAGTACTAGTTTTTTTTTTTTTGCTTATTTAGCAGTTTAAAAGTATTTGTGAGTGTTTAATGACCAAATTTAATGACCAAGTGTTGAAGAACTTTTCCACCTCCATCAAAACTGTTTTAAATATTACATTGTTTTCATTTTCATTTATTTATTGGTCATTTTCATTTGATATTGAAAAGCTAACAAGCGAACAAACATACAAAAGTATTTTCACATACATTTATACGCTGGTTTACGGTATTTTGACGACGTTCTTTGTGAAACATGTATATATATAAAGACGGAACGCGTTTGTGACAGTAGTGGAGGACTGTGTCATGTGTACATATTCTTATGTATGAATGAATGTAATGGACACTTCCCAATGACCCCAGTGGGACAGGCCCGGGAGGATGAGGCGGCACATGTAGTGTACTTGGCCATCAGAGACTTGGTTTCAATACTCCCAGTCATTGCACGTCATCCGCCTCCCCGCTGAAATTGCTGTGAAGGCCTGTTGTGGGCCTCCGATGCACCCCACACCAACCACCATTAGAGCACACTATCTTTTGGGACATCATATGTCCATAGAACCGGAGAGGACACCTCTTCCCACCGAAGGACTGCCGCGCAAATAAGAGAAAAGAAGATAAGCGACACTTCCCTACCCGGGGAGCCAAAGCCGGGTCACCAAATTGGAAGAGACCCAGGCCGGGTCGCTTGTCCGAGGTGTTTATTTTCTCCTTGTTTGCTGTCTTCTCCAGTGTATATTTTTTGTTTGCTGTCTTCTTCAGTGTATAATTCCTTGAAAATAAATGATATAAAATACCGACACAATGGAAAAATAAACGCATAAGCAGTATAATGTGATCCTTTATTGACAACGTTTCGCCCACGCAGTGGGCTTTATCGAGTCACAAACAAATCTACCTGGAAAAAAGATACATGAGTATTTATAGGATTTTTTTTTTATATTTTATTGAAAAAACAATTACAAAACACATGACAATACGGAAACAGAAGACAGAGTGATAACTTAAAATACAAGCACTAACTGTGCTTGGCAAAGCAACAACAAAGGTTAACAAAATTTTCCCTACTTAAGAAAACATACAAAGCATAAAAACAATGCACAAAACCAGAAAAACGTATCACTCAATGCTTACCATCCATGAACAGGAAAAAATAATAACCGTATGTACATAATCCCGAAGGACATAAATCACAAACAGCCACTAAATGACGTAAATGACAGTATAACAAAATATACTAAATATAGTCATCACCCAAGTACTTATTATTCACACGTCTGTAAAGTACAGACAACGACCCAATGAAACTTTATTACATTACAACATTAGAAGACAATATAAACACATCAATTGTAACAATATAATAATTATACTAACAGCGCCAACCCCTACAAAACTACACACACTGTTGATCATTAACATCAATAATTAAGTTACACAGTAAGCAAAAACATACATATTCACCAGTGTATAATAACGTAATAGCACAGAACATATGACTCATCTCCAAAACTGAAAACTTTTTTATACAATATAAAAACACAGGTAAAGGAATGATGTCATTCCGAAAAAGTAGATTATGTATATAAGGATAGATCAGCCTGCACAATAAGCAAATTAATATTTATTTATAGGATTTAGTCAGGTGGAGAATGCTGGGTCAGGTGGAGAATGCTGCCTTCAAAGTAGGGTGATAGATTAAAACCCAGCATTCTCCACCTGACTAAATCCTATAAATACTGTTAAGTTCACCCGCCTCAAGAACATACCTGATACCTTAGAAGACATAGTCCACGTCCTGCAGACATGAGCTACAATAGACCCCATCAGTGCCTGTATCGCAACACAACTCTCAAGAACAAAATTCAATGATCTCTGCTCTGGCTCTGCTGAGTAAACTCCACTGTTACGACAAAGTTCCCCTGCACTTTGCTATTTAGCTAAAGCTGGGGTGTGGCTCCAATCGACCCTAATACAGCTGCTTTCTGTGCCTCTCCCACCGCTGCCTGCCAGCCTCCTGCAGTACGACTACACCCGCCTCATCAGCTGATACAACTCGTCTCAGCATCACACACACCTATCAACAACGCCTGCAGTTTATCTGCACATGTCGCCTGCAGTTTATCTGCACATGTCGCCTGCAGTTTATCTGCACATGTCGCCCAGAGTGGACGTGCCACTCACCTGTATATTCCCACCTCTTACCCTTCCCCAACCTTTTCCCATATTTCTATCCTTACCCATCCTTCTTCCATCCCAGCTTACCGACGCTCAGGTCAATCAAGCTCCAAGCAGGTAGATCTGTTTGTGACTCGATAAAGCCCACTGCGTGGGCGAAACGTTGTCAATAAAGGATCACATTATACTGCTTATGTGCGTATAATTCCTTGCTTGTTCTTTCTTTCCTTGTTGTTTTTTTCGGTGTATGTTCTATTTCGGTGCCTTCGTTCCTCTATTAGTTTTTCTTCTCTACGAGTTTTAATTGATTATGTGATTATTAATTTCCATGGAGACAGTAAACATATGTGTGTAAAATATCGCTATTATTCAGATACATATTACTCTTTCTGTTTTATCAAATCCAGAAGTGATTCTTTTGTTTGTAACTTTCAGGTGTTTGTTTACAACAAACACAGCTTTGTAAGCTGGGACAAACACAGCTTTGTAAGCTGGGACAAACACAGCTTTGTAAGCTGGGACAAACACAGCTTTGTAAGCTGGGACAAACACAGCTTTGTAAACAGAGACAAGCACAGCTTTGTAAGCAGAGACAAACACAGCTTTGTAAACAGAGACAAACACAGCTTTGTAAACAGAGACAAACACAGCTTTGTAAGCAGAGACAAACACAGCTTTGTAAGCAGAGACAAACACAGCTTTGTAAA
The DNA here is from genome assembly GCA_009830355.1 of Cherax destructor. Classification (NCBI taxonomy): domain Eukaryota; kingdom Metazoa; phylum Arthropoda; class Malacostraca; order Decapoda; family Parastacidae; genus Cherax; species Cherax destructor. The sequence goes on from WNWK01025654.1 coordinate 15,468, forward strand.
CAGAGACAAGAACAGCTTTGTAAGCAGAGACAAACACAGCTTTGTAAACAGAGACAAACACAGCTTTGTAAACAGAGACAAACACAGCTTTGTAAGCAGAGACAAACACAGCTTTGTAAGCAGAGACAAACACAGCTTTGTAAGCAGAGACAAACACAGCTTTGTAAGCAGAGACAAACACAGCTTTGTAAGCAGAGACAAACACAGCTTTGTAAACAGAGACAAACACAGCTTTGTAAGCAGAGACAAACACAGCTTTGTAAGCAGAGACAAACAGCTTTGTAAGCAGAGACAAGCAGGTCTTTGTAAGCAGAGACAAACAGGTTATTGTAAGCAGAGACAAGCAGGTCTTTGTAAGCAGACACAAGCAGGTTTTTGTAAGCAGACACAAGCAGGTCTTTGTAAGCAGAGACAAGCAAATCTTTGTAAGCAGACACAAGCAGGTCTTTGTAAGCAGAGACAAGCAGGCCTTTGAAAGCAGAGACAAGCAAATCTTTGTAAGCAGAGACAAACACAGCTTTGTAAGCAGAGACAAGGTCTTTGTAAGCAGAGACAAGCAGGACTTTCTATGCAGAGACAAGCAGGTCTTTGTAAGCAGAGACAAGCAGATCCTTGTAAGAAGAGACAAGCAGGTCTTTCTAAGCAGAGACAAGCAGGTCTTTGTAAGCAGAGACAAGCAGGTCTTTGTAAGCAGAGACAAGCAGGCCTTTGTATGCAGAGACAAGCAGATCTATGTAAGCAGAGACAAGCAGGTCTTTGTAAGCAGAGACAAGCAGATCTTTGTAAGCAGAGACAAGAAGATCTTTGTAAGCAGACACAAGCAGGTTTTTGTAAGCAGACACAAGCAGGTCTTTGTAAGCAGAGACAAGCAGGTCTTTGTAAGCAGAGACAAGCAGGTCTTTGTAAGCAGAGACAAGCAGGTCTTTGTAAGCAGAGACAAGCAGGTCTTTGTAAGCAGAGACAAGCAAGTCTTTGTATGCAGAGACAAGCAGATCTTTGTAAGCAGAGACAAGCAGGCCTTTGTAAGCAGAGACAAGCAGGTCTTTGTATGCAGACACAAGCAGATCTTTGTAAGCAGAGACAAGAAGATCTTTGTAAGCAGACACAAGCAGGTTTTTGTAAGCAGACACAAGCAGGTCTTTGTAAGCAGAGACAAGCAGGTCTTTGTAAGCAGAGACAAGCAGGTCTTTGTAAGCAGAGACAAGCAGGTCTTTGTAAGCAGAGACAAGCAGGTCTTTGTAAGCAGAGACAAGCAAGTCTTTGTAAGCAGAGACAAGCAGGTCTTTGTAAGCAGAGACAAGCAGGTCTTTGTAAGCAGAGACAAGCAAGTCTTTGTATGCAGAGACAAGCAGGTCTTTGTAAGCAGAGACAAGCAGGTCTTTGTAAGCAGAGACAAGCAGGTCTTTGTAAGCAGAGACAAGCAGATCTTTGTAAGCAGAGACAAGCAGGTCTTTGTAAGCAGAGACAAGCAGGTTTTTGTAAGCAGAGACAAACAGGTCTTTGTAAGCAGAGACAAGCAGGTATTTGTAAGCAGAGACAAGCAGGTCTTTGTAAGCAGAGACAAGTAGGTCTTTGTAAGCAGAGACAAGCAGGTCTTTGTAAGCAGAGACAAGCAGGTCTTTGTAAGCAGAGACAAGCAGTCTTTGTAAGCAGAGACAAGCAGGTCTTTGTAAGCAGAGACAAGCAGATCTTTGTAAGCAGAGACAAGCAGGTCTTGTAAGCAGAGACATAAGGTCTTTGTAGCAGAGACAAGCAGATCTTTGTAAGCAGAGACAAGAGTGTCTTTGTATAGAGAGAAAGCAGAGTCTTTGTAACAAGACAAACAGGTCTTTGTAAGCAGAGACAAGCAGGTATTTGTAAGCAGAGACAAGCAGGTCTTTGTAAGCAGAGACAAGTAGGTCTTTGTAAGCAGAGACAAGCAGGTCTTTGTAAGCAGAGACAAGCAGGTCTTTGTAAGCAGAGACAAGCAGGTCTTTGTAAGCAGAGACAAGCAGGTCTTTGTAAGCAGAGACAAGCAGATCTTTGTAAGCAGAGACAAGCAGGTCTTTGTAAGCAGAGACAAGCAGATCTTTGTAAGCAGAGACAAGCAGATCTTTGTAAGCAGAGACAAGCAGGTCTTTGTAAGCAGAGACAAGCAGGTCAAGTTAATTACAAAAATATATTAGTTTTGATTTCGCATTTCATTTATTTTTGTAATTAACTTGAGCAATAATATCAAACCGAGAAAATAGATGATATCAATATATTTATATTAATCTGAAATGCATGAATATATTTCATAATATATTAAATATAAAATATATTCAACTAATATTATACTTGATATTTGTATTAATTTTGTTTCATAATTATTTTTAATAATAATTTTATTACCCTAATAGGGTAAACTTAATTTCCTTTTCTTATTATATTATTTATATTTCCCACAAGTTTTGGGTTAAATAACATTTCATTATTATCTAAGTTGTATTATATATTTTTGTTGTGTTTTATAATTAGTGTTAAAGTTGACAGTAGTTATTGCAACTTTCTACTGGAGTTGACTCAACTCATCAAGTGATTATTTGCAAAGAAATATTTCTGCATTCATTTCTTCATTAATTTTTTTTTAACTTAATATTAAGGTTGGTATGATTTTCGATGTTACTTTATAAATCAATATAACAAGTCACAGATTTTCCACCTAAACTACTTTATACATCAGCTGATATTCATTAATGGAAGTTTATCTGATACATTAACAAAGAGTGTTGGCCAGGCTCTAAGATGCTCTGACAGAAGACGTGTCGACCAGGCTGTAAGATGCTCTGACAGGAGACGTGTCGGCCAGGCTCTAAGATGCTCTGACAGAAGACGTGTCGGCCAGGCTGCAAGATGCTCTGACAGAAGACGTGTCGGCCAGGCTCTAAGATGCTCTGACAGAAGACGTGTCGGCCAGGCTCTAAGATGCTCTGACAGAAAACGTGTCGGCCAGGCTCTAAGATGCTCTGACATGAGACGTGTCGGCCAGGCTGCAAGATGCTCTGACAGAAGACGTGTCGGCCAGGCTCTAAGATGCTCTGACAGAAAACGTGTCGGCCAGGCTCTAAGATGCTCTGACAGAAAACGTGTCGGCCAGGCTCTAAGATGCTCTGACAGAAGACGTGTCGGCCAGGCTCTAAGATGCTCTGACATGAGACGTGTCGGCCAGGCTGCAAGATGCCCTGACAGAAGACGTGTCGGCCAGGCTCTAAGATGCTCTGACAAAAGACGTGTCGGCCAGGCTCTAAGATGCTCTGACAGAAAACGTGTCGGCCAGGCTCTAAGATGCTCTGACAGAAGACGTGTCGGCCAGGCTCTAAAATGCTCTGACAGAAGACGTGTCGGCCAGGCTCTAAGATGCCCTGACAGAAGACGTGTCGGCCAGGCTGTAAGATGCTCTGACAGAAGACGTGTCGGCCAGGCTCTAAGATGCTCTGACAGGAGACGTGTCGGCCAGGCTGTAAGATGCTCTGACAGAAGACGTGTCGGCCAGGCTGTAAGATGCCCTGACAGAAGACGTGTCGGCCAGGCTGTAAGATGCTCTGACAGAAGACGTGTCGGCCAGGCTCTAAGATGCCCTGACAGGAGACGTGTCGGCCAGGCTCTAAGATGCTCTGACAGGAGACGTGTCGGCCAGGCTGTAAGATGCTCTGACAGAAGACGTGTCGGCCAGGCTGTAAGATGCCCTGACAGAAGACGTGTCGGCCAGGCTGTAAGATGCTCTGACAGGAGACGTGTCGGCCAGGCTGTAAGATGCTCTGACAGGAGACGTGTCGGCCAGGCTCTAAGATGCCCTGACAGGAGACGTGTCGGCCAGGCTCTAAGATGCTCTGACAGAAGACGTGTCGGCCAGGCTCTAAGATGCTCTGACTGGAGACGTGTCGGCCAGGCTCTAAGATGCTCTGACAGGAGACGTGTCGGCCAGGCTCTAAGATGCCCTGACAGGAGACGTGTCGGCCAGGCTCTAAGATGCTCTGACAGGAGACGTGTCGGCCAGGCTCTAAGATGCCCTGACAGGAGACGTGTCGGCCAGGCTCTAAGAGGCTCTCATAAAATTGTTTTTCTCAGTAAATCACATCTCCAAAATTAGTAAGTTTTTTGGAGAGTTTTTGTTTTATGTTTGTGATGGTCAGTGATTTTTGTGTCATTAAAGACTTATCTCATTATGAAAGTTTTTTAAATAGTGGAACATATAGACTCCTCCACAGCCATAGCCTCTAGTACAGATATAGTAGGGGAGTCCTCTTCCAGGAAAAATGTTGGCCCCATGTCATCAAAGAAGTTAAAGCGCAGATAAAGAGGAAAACCAAGAAGTGGAAAGAGAGGAAGAAAACGCAGATAATTCGGCAGATCTTTGGGAAGACACAAAATCAGTAAATATAGGCAGTCAAAACATTTGCAGATTCTATGCAAAAGGTATGTGCCTATATGGCAGAGCTTGCTGGAATAAACACACCAGAAAATGTGCCAACATGTTAAGGAAAGGAAAGTGTCGTCTCAACAAAGAGTGCAGATACTTCCATCCAGTGATGTGTCAAGCTTCAACACAGTCCAGAGAATGTTATGACCTGAGCTGCCCAGACCACCATATAAAGGGAACAGTACGCTACAGAGAAAGCAGGGAAAGGGAAAATGAACAGCGATCTTTTTTAGATATAAAGAGAAGCAACCAGATCAAAGAAAGAGACAAAAGGGGGAAATGGTACAGAGGGGACAGATGGGCAGCACAGTGGGACATGCCAAGACAGGCACCAGCTCATCAGGGCCGTACGAACAATCAAAGTCAGTACTGGAGAAACCAGGGGTATGGGCACCAGGGGACATACCAGGTAGGACATCACCAGTGGTACTAACAAAACACAAAGAAAGACCAAACATCCCAAATGGTAACTCCTGCTTCATATTTGCAAATATTCAGGGTCTGAAATCAAATAAAAATGACAAAGTTAGTTATGTTAGTGGATTCCTATCAGAAGCAAATGCCATGTTTGGAGCATTTACAGAAACACATACAAGGGATGTTTTGGGCGGAGAGATTAAGATAGAAAACTATAACATTTATAGATGTGATAGAATTAATAGGTCACAGGGAGGAGTAGGACTCTATGTAACAGATACTCTCTGTTGCACAGAAGTGTTGAACACTACGAATGATATAGTAGAAATCCTCGGCATTAAAGTGGAAAATAGGAATCTAGTAAATAACAAAAAAGGCACAATACCGTGACTGGAACAATACACACACAACCCGCACATATAAAAAGAGAGGAGCTTACGACGACGTTTCGGTCCGACTTGGACCATTTACAAAGTCACACTAACACACAGAACAGATGGAAGGAGTATATAAGCAGGCAGACAGGGGAAAGGTACAAGAGAGTGGGGTAATAATGGAGGTAGTAGTGGAAGTGGTAGTAGTGGAAGTGGTAGTAGTGGAAGTGGTAGTAGTAGTAGTGGAGACAGTCATATTCTAGGAAAGGAGCACTGCAAAGAAGCTGGCGGCCCGCATGGGTGGGACGAGAACACAGAGGGAGGAAAAGGCGAATAAAATAAAGAAGGACAAATACAAGGCAAAAGAAAAGAAAGAAAAGAAAAGAAAACCCATAGGAGAAAAAGGAGAAGGGGGGAAGAGATGAAGGAATCAGGTTAAGTCACGGGTGTTCTGAAGTTGGGAGCATTTAACAATGTAATGGGAGAGGAAAGCATCAACAGAGACAAAGCCAGGGCTAAGATTCATACAGGGAAAGTTGTGTATAAGGGAGGATTCAACCAGGCGGCGACTATGAAAGTTGGACGTAGGGTAGACAGTTTTAGCAGAAGACCAATCAATAGGATGACTGTGATCTCTGACATGACAGAAAAGAGCATTATTAGTGTCGGCAAGCCTAACACTATTTTTGTGCTTCTTGAGTCTGTCCGAAGTACTGAAGAGGACAGGAGGAGCAAGAAATAGAGTAGACACTAGGAGAATCTGTAGAGGGAGGGGAGGTATGAACTAGATTAGTGCGAAGAGTGTTAGTCTGACGAAAGGTAAGTTTGATGTCTAAGGAACGGAGAGAGTTGCTGAGAATAGATTCCTTCCCCTTTCATCTCTTCCCCCTTCTCCTTTTTCTCCTATGGGTTTTCTTTTCTTTTCTTTCTTTTCTTTTGCCTTGTATTTGTCCTTCTTTATTTTATTCGCCTTTTCCTCCCTCTGTGTTCTCGTCCCACCCATGCGGGCCGCCAGCTTCTTTGCAGTGCTCCTTTCCTAGAATATGACTGTCTCCACTACTACTACTACTACTACCACTTCCACTACTACCTCCACTCTCTTGTACCCTCCCCCTGTCTGCCTGCTTATATACTCCTTCCACCTGTTCTGTGTGTTAGTGAGACTTTGTAAATGGTCCAAGTTGGGCCGAAACGTCGTCGTAAGCTCCTCTCTTTTTATATGTGCGGCTTGTGTGTGTAGGAATCTAGTAATTATCCTAGTATACAAACCACCATCAGCAACTGCAGAGGAATTCACTGATCAGTTAAGGAAGATAGATAGCTATCTGGATAGGCTAGAGAATCCCACCCCAAACATTTTACTCCTTGGAGATTTTAATCTCCCTCATGTAAAATGGAAGATGAGGCAACATAATGTTATACCAGAAATATCTCCTGGAAGCACCCTGGCTCAACAGGCACATACCAGGGAACTAATGAGGCTTTGTGAAAAGTACTCATTAAACCAACAGATAATTGATCCCACTAGAAATGAAAATACCCTGGATTTGATATTCACAAACAACGAGGAATTAATCAAGAGATATAACAGTTACAAAAACAATATACTCTGATCATAACATCATAGAAGTTCAAACGAGTATTAACTCAGGGTTAGGGAACTGCGGCACTAATGTTGGAGACGGGATGTTCAGTAAGTTTAATTTTAATAACCATAGAATTGACTGGGAAAAAATAAACCAAGAGCTATCAGACATATCATGGGAATCAGACATGAGCACCCTAAATCCCCACCAGTGCCTAGAGAAGCTGAATACAAAAGCATGCAAGGTATGTATGAAGCACGTACCATTGAGGAAACCCAGAAGAAGATCAGATATAGAGAGAGAGCGTAGGAGATGGTACAGAAGAAGAAAACGGGTTACTGAATTGTTGAAAAACACAAATATGTTGCAACAGAGGAGAGATAGCCTTAACCGAGAGATCACTGAATTAGAGCAAAAACTTATGATGTCATACCTAACAGAAGAAGTACAAAGGGAACAAAGAGCAATACAGGATATTGCAAGAAACCCAATATTTCTATTCCTATGCAAAATCCAAGCTAAGAACTACCTGTAGAATTTGACCATTATTGAGAGGAGATTCGTATACTGACGATGAACAGGAAATAAGTGAAATCCTAAAAGAACAGTATGAGTCAATGTTTAGCAACCCACTAAATGACAGCAAGGTAGAAAATGCAGAAATATTTTTCACTCCAGCAGAAGGTCGCGCAGACCACCTAACCGACATTAGTACAAATCCCATAGATTTAGAAAAAGAAATGGACAACATGCCCACTCACTCAGCACCTGGACCAGATTCATGGAATGCTTTATTTATAAAGAAGTGCAAAGTACCATTAGCAAGAGCCCTTAGTATTCTTTGGAGAAAGAGCTTAGATCTAGGTGAAATACCGGAGGCCTTAAAGAGTGCAGACATAGCTCCTTTGCATAAGGGAGGTAGTAGAGCACTAGCTAAAAATTACAGACCAGTAGCCCTAACTTCTCACATCATAAAAATCTTTGAAAGAGTGATGAGACGGCAGATTACAAAGTTCATGGACTAGCACAACCAACATAACCCGAACCAGCATGGCTTTAGAGCGGGATGATCATGCCTGTCACAGCTGCTGAACCATTATGACAGAATTACGGAGGCATTGGAAGACGACCAAAACGCAGATGTGATTTACACAGATTTTGCAAAGGCGTTTAACAAATGCCATAGGCATTACGGGAAAGGTAGGCAGATGGATTTTTGAGTTCCTGACACACAGAACACAAAAAGTAGTAGTGAACAGGGCTAGATCCAGCATCAGCGAGGTCAAAAGCTCAGTGCCCCAAGGCACTGTATTGGCACTTCTGCTGTTTCTCATCCTCATGGCAGACATAGATAAAAACACCCAGCACACTTTTGTATCATCATTTGCAGATGACACTAAAATAAGCATGAAAGTCACTACGGTAGAGGACACTGAAAAATTACAAGAAGACATAAGCAGGGTCTTCCAGTGGCAGTGGAGAACAACATGATGTTCAATGGTGATAAGTTTCAGCTGCTTAGGTATGGAAAAAATGAAGAACTCAAAAGGAACACTATATACAAAACTCAAGAGGGTCACCACATAGAACGAAAGGAACACGTAAAGGACTTGGGATTAATTATGTCTGCTGATCTGCTGATCTGTGGGTATTGAGAACTTTCAAAACAAGGAAAATAATGCCAATGGTGACACTCTTCAAATCGCTAGTGCTCCCTCACTTAGAATACTGCTTAGTGCTGATGGCCCCATTCAGGGCAGGAGAAATATCAGAGCTGGAACAAATTCAGAGATCGCTTACGGCTCACATTGAGCCATTGAAACATCTAAATTATTGGGAACGCTTCAAGTCTTGAACATGTACTCATTGGAGCGAGGAGAGATACATGATAATATATACCTGGAAAGTACTTGAGGGCCTGGTCCCAAATCTGCACACTACCATAACAACATAGTACTGGAGTGAGAGATATGGGAGGAAGTGTAAAATAAACCCAGTGAGGAGCAGGGGTGCGGTGGGGACAATACAGGAGCACTGTATTAACATCCGGGGTCCCAGACTATTCAACATCTTACCAGAAGATATCCAAAACACGGCTGGAACCAGTGTAGAAGCCTTCAAGAGGAAACTGGACAAGTATCTTCACCGGGTGCCAGATCAACCAGGCTGTGATGGATATGTGGGGCAGCGGGCTTCCAGCAGCAACAGCCTGGTTGACCAGGCAAGCACCAGACGAGCCTGGCCCATGGCCGGGCTCAGAGAGTAGATAAACTCTCGAAACTCTTCAAAGGTATATCAAAGGTATGTATTTATTGAAAGGTACATAATTATGATTTTGATTGTGTTGAAGATATTGTGTGGGTGTGGAAGTGCTCTGGGAGAGTACATGATGGGTGTGAAAGTGCTCTGGGAGAGTACATGATGGGTGTGAAAGTGCTCTGGGAGAGTACATGATGGGTGTGAAAGTGCTCTGGGAGAGTACATGATGGGTGTGGAAGTGCTATGGGAGAGTACATGATGGGTGTGAAAGTGCTCTGGGAGAGTACATGATGGGTGTGAAAGTGCTCTGGGAGAGTACATGGGTGTTTAAGTGCTCTGGGAGAGTACATGATGGGTGAAAGTGCTCTGGGAGAGTACATGATGGGTGTGAAAGTGCTCTGGGAGAGTACAGGATGGTAATATCCAAGAGATGGGTTAGGGTGATGGTAATATCCAAGAGATGGGTTAGGGTGATGGTAATACGTATCCAAGAGATGGGTTAGGGTGATGGTAATATCCAAGAGATGGGTTAGGGTGATAGTAGTATTTAAAATCGTTTGGTCTATCCACTGGATCAGTTACTCTGGACATCTATAAAATTAACTGTTGACATTGTGCGTGGGCAGACGAGGGTATCGCCAAGACTTCCCAATAAACAAATGGTGTTGCTTGCTTTGCCCAAGCCAGTACAGTGGGGAAAATTGTTAAGTATGCACCCACCTGGATTTTTGGCACCTCACTCCGCCACTCACAAACTACATCACACTTTTTCTGGGGGTTTTTCAGCACAAATCAATTACAGTAATACCCTGGTTTTCGTCCTTAATCTGTTCTAAAAGGTCGGCCGAAACCGAAATGGACGAAAACCGAAGTACTAATATTTCCCAAAAGAGATGATGTATCCGTTCCAGACACCCAAAAATATTAACAAAAATACATTTTATAGAGAATAACTATAGTTTTACATAAAGAAAACAATGAGAAATAAATATAAATGACTAATTTTAATGATAAATGAACATTACATACCTTTATTGAAGACTCTTGTGGCGTATGGAAGAAGGCTAGAGGGGAGAGAGAGTCGAGATTATTGTTTGGAAGGGGAATCCTTCCATAAGGACTTCAGGTATCAAGTCCCTATCCTGTTACTCCTTCTTGTCTTTTACTGGCACTATGATCAACAACAACAACTCCACATTCTCGATTGTTTGTGATCTCTGTTTCGTTAGCATATTTACCCTTTTCGCAACATCAGCTTCCTTGATTTCTGCTTTCTTTGCCAGGATGGAACTGATTGTTGATGTTGACTTCCATACATCCTAGCTGAGCTCGGCCACACGTATGCCACTTTCATATTTTGCTACAAGTTCTTAATTGAATTCTATCGTGTTTCTCACCTTCTTTGGCACCCATGGTCTTAGTTCACAGTCGCAATCAATAAACAAGCACAAAAACAATGGATGAACACGCGGAGTATTGCTAACTCAACGAGAACAGAGGCAGACTGAGTCTGGCACGTCTGATATGGATGATTTCCTTACTGATGTAGGAAACCTGGGGGAAAATTTCCAAATAAAGTGCTCAAAAACCGAATTGTACGATTTCCACACCAGACGAAAACCGGGGTCCACTGTACATACATTTAAGGTTTTTCATTCCAGTTTGTAACTGTGCTATATAGAACTCAAGCTTAATCAAGGTTTACAGCATTATATTAATTGGGAAAGCACCAAACCCATAGGGGTCATACAGTGAATGTGGGCATGGGTATCATTTATGCTCAATGCAAGGAAAAGAATAGCCAATTAATTGATCAAAAGCCACTTAACTACATCAAGGCATCTTTTTTTAGGGAAATTGGTGAAGGAGGTTGAAGTGGTAGAAGTCATAATATGGGGAGCATGAAACCCATAAGGGTTATACAGCACCTGGGGAAATGGAAGGAATTGAAGTAGAGATGATTGGGCTTCAGCATCCAGAGCATGAGTGATCATGTTAGTTCGGAGTGATACAAGTGAATCTCAGGGTTTGATGAACTACTGGAGTGTGAGCAACGGTGAGTGTGAAGGGATCTAGGGAAACCAGTTAGCTGGACTTGATACCAGAGATGAGAAACACAATGTTTGTACAGGAGGGCTGAGATACTGCAGCTTAGAGTTATCTGAACTGTCATTATTCACACACTTCAAGCAAGACAGCTATTGAGGGTGAGGGTGTGTCCTTGTTTATTTGGTTCCCAACCTGGTGGAAGACTGCCAATGCACTAAAAAATTACAGCATTAAACCTTTAAATATCATTTAGAACATCTATCCAACAAAAAATCCTTCAAGGCATGTCTGACCTATGAAGGAAATTTTAAGATCACACAATAAAATTGTAAACATTGTCAACAGATCTGTATTACTAACAAAGGGAGAAATGAAAACTAATTATGGAATCTGACCTTTTTTACTAAACAGCTCTCATTGACAAATCTTTGGAAGATTCAAAAATAAGTATATTACTTATAAAGCAAATAAACATAATAAAATACTGCTTTTAATACCTTTATTAAACTCACATATCCAATATTGGGTACAGCACACAAACATCTTGTAAATGGTGGATAATGCATATATAAAAGCTTGTTTACTTTTGAGTGTTATACTTATATACATGTGGTTTTAACCACATAATTAGCGATTGAACTGACCCATCATGTTTCCACTGAATCCGCCTTGTCTACCTCCAGGTCCTGCTTGCATTCCACCCTGCATGCTCTGGACCAGACGCATTCCTGCTGGACCTCCTTGCATTCCCCTGGTCCAACTTGAATACTACCAGGGCCTGTATGCCTCCTGGTCCACCCTGCATGCCACCTCCTGCCATAGCCATACCCTGCATGCCTCCAGGGCCACCACCCATCTGTCCACTCTGTACAGCTGATGGTCCACCCTGCATTCCTCGTGGTCCAGCTTGCATCATTCCTCCAGCCATAGAGGTCATGGGCTGCTGCATGTGGCTTGTTGCATACCTCCTTGCATGTTCTGCATACCCTGTGGTCCCATAGGTCCCATGAGCCAAGGTGTTGGTTGTATGTCCTACAGCAGACACTGGTTTTGGTCCACTGAAGTGTGTTCCCGAAGACATTGTAGAAACCATGCTAGGGGAGTGTGGCCACATTGGTAGTGGCAGTACCTGTGGATGAGGAGATCATACTCTTGACATTGTAGATGCCATGGACGACTGGACTGTTGGTGTTGTTCCAGAAGAACCAGGGTGTGTGGAGAGGCCATATGAGGAGACGTCAAGTGGGGCGACCCCAACGACTGAGGACGGAGCCCCTGAGGATGTGGGTGTGCTCTGGCCTACTGACGATGGTGGAGTAGCTACGGCATTACCATCAGGACCCAGACTCAAGCTGCAGAGCAACCAATACACGGATAGAGACACATCTCATTGGGCTGTACAATGGCACGGCTCATGATATCATTGATGACCTGCACAGTGATGCTAGGAATGTTGCCGTGATCACGGCGCTCTGCCATCTGGGTCTTGTTGCTCACGCTGTCATATACCAATGGCAACATTAAATTTGGAGGCTCTGTCTCGGGTGGTAACTGCACATTGATCTTTTAACTGGAACTAAAAGAAAGTTATTTCAGTACAAAAGTAAAAAATATAACAGTGTGATGCATTTCGGTGCCTGGCAAACTACAGGTTTTATTTAAACACATTTGGTACTCTTCCTCATGATCAGATCAAATAAAACTACTACTCCTTTCCCCCTCAAATT
>WNWK01025655.1:0-28319 GCA_009830355.1 Cherax destructor
CCTCCCAGATTGCCCTACCAGCCTTCTTATCCTCTTCCATAGCATCAAATGAGCTAATAAAACAAATTCTTCCATACAACCTCAGTGATTCAGCAGGAATACAGGACCCTAGCCACCAGTGCCATCACTGAATGGGAGACTCTTGCTGCTCCAACACCAAAACCTAGTGAAGAACAGGCCTACAAACAGTCAAGCTGGGACAGCCCCATTGTTGAAAAGATACTTGCCAATATGCTCAGGGCCTAAGCATCAAACAGGGAGACTGCCCGCTCCTAGCCGTGAGTGCACCTCACTCTGGGGACTTCCTCCAAACAGTTCCCATTTCGCCATGGGAACACGCCTGGACCCTAAGACCCTTCGTATGCAGTGGCTCTGCGCCTTGCTGCCCCCATTCACACGGAATATACGTGTATTTGCGGCGATGCAAGCCGACCAATATGGTCTACATGGTCTTAACTGTTCTAAAACCAAGGGTTGGCATGCAAGACACAATGAGGTCAACGACATCATAAAGAGAACCTCGCTCAGCTGGATGCCCAGCCGGAGAGAGCCTCGATCACTAGCAGCCAACAACGCCCACAACCCAGCAAACCGCCCGACGGGATCACCATCTATCCTTGGAAGAATGGCAAGCTCTTAGCATGGGATTATACCTGCGTGTCGACACTGGCTGACACCTACATCCATCACAGTGTTGGGCGACAGGGAGGAGCTGCTGACCACAGAGAGGAGTACAAGATCGGCAAGTACAGGGACATAAGCCAACAGTATAAATTTGTCCCAGTGGGATCGGAGACCTGGGAGCGGGGAAAAATGCAACACGTTTCCTTAAAGAGCTGGGTTCCAGACTCATCGACACCACCAGGGACCCAAGGGCAGCCACGTTCATGTTCCAGCGTCTCAGCGTGGCCATCCAGAGGGGAAACGCATGCTGCATACTCGGCTCGCGTCCGGCTTCGGAGGAGCTGGAGGAGATTCATAATCTTTGACATATTGTACCATTGTATTCATGTTCATGTTTGTGTGTTTTATAATGTATTCTGTCTATTAATAAAGCATTATATATATATATATATATATATATATATATACACTTTATTACAAGACAAAATACATTGACAGGAATACAAAAGGGAGTAAAACAACATAGATAACAACTCAGAACTATGTCAAATACTTCGTCCAGCTCCCAAGCAGTGGGCCGCGTACCCAGAATGCTGCAGGCATTTCCCCTCTGGATCGCAACACTGAGTCTCTGAAAGAGGAGGCTGGTCGCATATATATATATATATATATATATATATATATATATATATATATATATATATATATATATATATATATATATATATATATATATATATATTATTTATGCGCGCTTCATCATCATCGTATCCATATCTGTATATGTTTCGTCAAGCACTAGCTTTATCAATACAATACAGGGATATAAAGTGAAGTCTGCGGAAGAAGAGTATTTAGTTCCCAGCCTGACAGTATTATACAGGTTCTTGAAGAGAGGACAGGTTCAGAACCTGCCTCGTTGAGAGAATTATCCAGTTATGAGATGATCAAGCTCTACACGGCGATAAGTTATCTCTAAGGCTTGTTCTGTCCCTGTTATTTTTTTTTATATTATCAGCAGTAAGCTGTTGTGTGTTATAGTTTTGCTTATCACACACTAAGTAAGCATTGACTTAAGAGTAGATTTAAAAAATAAATATTACGTTGCGTCTTGCAGTTAGGCGGTCAAGTTAAAACAGGAACTTTCAAATATGAATGTTTATCATTCTTGGTGTGTTATAATATTTGTATGGAAGGTGTCTGCTACATTGTCTCCGTGATTATCACGTGACAATAATAACCTATCATTATATTAGTGATATGCAATACCAACAAGTAGATGCAAGACAAACTTGAATATCTTTATTAATGAAAGTATCTTCTCTACTTGTAATAAAGCTGAGAAACTCAACACCTCTTACTCTCCATAAACTCTCTCCACTATACGAGTCTCCTCTATATTCGACTGAAGAAGCCTGCTGCGCAGGCGAAAAGTTTCGGAAATATTGCACGTTCGTCTTCACCCAACAATAACCTAGTTAACTAAATAATTCAATATTAAAAAGTGACACACTTCCTAGATTATGAGTTAGAGGTTTACCAGCATAAAATTCTTTGTATACGATTTGCCATAGGTTGCACCCGTCTGTTCAGTGAGAATAATGTGCCAAGAAGGTCTTCAGGGACTGTACTAACATTATCCACGCTTGACTCAGCTCATGGATTATAAAGTACACAAGTGCACAAACACTATGACTTCATATAATGCACAAGTTTTGGTTTCAGGACCGAAATGTATTATATAAAAGATGTCCTAAAGCTTATGTGCTTGTGTCCTTACTCCATAATGTTGCCATCTTAATAAAGGCAAGACACTTTACCTGACATGGTGCGTGTGTTGCTTCTTGTCACAGTATCGTAGCATACTGGGTGCACTCCAAATTAATGTCAAATAAAAATATTTGAGTGTGTGTTAATTGCCATTTTGTCCTAGGCACATGTCGATTAGACACTAGGCTGCGTGTATGCTTGTTTGTGTGTAGGTGTTTGTACTCGCCTATTTGTACTCGCCTATTTGTGGTTGCAGGGGTCGATTCATAGCTCCTGGCCCCGCCTCTTCACTGATTGCTACTAGGTCCTCTCCCTGCTCCATGAGCTTTATCAAACCTCGTCTTAAAACTATGTATGGTTCCTGCCTCCACTACATCACTTTCTAGGCTATTCCACTTCCTGACAACTCTGACTGAAGAAATACTTCCTAACATCCCTTTGACTCGTAGGAGTCTTAAACTTCCAACTGTGACCCCTTGTTTATGTGTCCCCTCTCTGGAACATCTTGTCTCTGTCCACCTTATCTATTCCTCGCAGTATTTTATATGTCGTTATCATGTCTCTCCTAACCCTCCTGTCCTCTAGTATCGTCAGGCCGATTTCCCTTAACCTTTCTTCGTAGGACAATCCCCTTAGCTCTGGGACTAGTCTTGTTGCAAACCTTTGCACTTTCTCTAATTTCTTGACGTGCTTGACCAGGTGTGGGTTCCAAACTGGCGCTGCATACTCCAGGATGGGCCTGGTGTGTAGATGTTTGTGTGTAGGTGTGTGTGTAAGAGAGAGAGAGAGAGTGAATGAATATTAATTAATTAATTAAAAGAACTAGAAGACACTAAATTACTTTATTATTATTATTACAAATTTAAATTTAGAAAGTATATAGAGAAACATTAGTTTAACAGTGATGCCTGGATAAGTTAACAACACAAGTTAAACAAGAAGTCAGTATAAACATCGTGGCAGCAACATAAGTAATCCTCAGTTTGGGAAAAAAAACTTTAGATAATATTTCATTTCGTCCAGACACTTATTAAGTTAATTTAGACAGGTACATAAGACAAGCTTGGTGTAAGTAGGACCTGTCTAGCCTGGGATCAGTAGGCCTACCTCAATACTGCTCTTTCCTTATTCTTCGAGCATAGGAGGGTTATATGGGGTGTATAATAAAGCTATTAAACTAATCCTGTTGAACAATGAAACACTTGTCCAATATTTGATGGAATGAACAATGAACACAGAGTCCAGGCTGAGGGACTGATTGCCTCAGTCTTCTCATCTTCCACCATTCTTCTCTATATTGGACTAAAAACATCGCTGGCTGGCGACACGTTTCCTCAGTAGAGATTCCCACACGTTGCACAAGTGTCTCATTCTCTAACTTCTCAGTTTTTTAAACCATCCACATCACATAACAATCCTGTACTGACAGGGAAGAACTCTTGCGTAGTGGATGATATTTTTGGTGTTTCTTGGCGCGGATACCTTGGTGTGGGCGCTGCACCTTGGTGTGGGCGCTGCACCTTGGTGTGGGCGCTGCACCTTGGTGTGGGCGCTGGACCAGGCTTGCAGCCTGTCCAGATCCCTTTGTAGTTCTGCCTGGTCCTCGTCCGATTGAATTCTTCTCATCAACTTCACATCATCTGCAAACAGGGACACTTCGGAGTCTATTCCTTCCGTCATGTCGTTCACAAATACCAGAAACAGCACCGGTCCTAGGACTGACCCCTGTGGAACCCCACTCGTCACCGGCGCCCACTCTGACACCTCGCCACGTACCATGACTCGCTGCTGTCTTCCTGTGTGTGTGTGTGTGTGTGTGTGAGATTCACGAATACATAGAGTTCATAAGATGGGTATACCTCCTGCCCATCAGTTGCACACAGTTATACCAGCTGTATACCTGCATCCCGCTGAGTTGGAAGGATGCATACTTTTTGCAATTTCCATTTTTTTGCGCAAGAGGTCGGTTGTAAGGCTGTTGCTGCAGATGGTAGTTGTAGGGCGTTTGATGGAGTTGGCTGCTAACGTGGAGTTGGTTGGCTGAGCAGTTTCTGAGGTGGTGTCCTGCCATAGAATGTTTGCAGATGTTACAAGGTTAGTTGTAAGGTGTAGTCTGTTTGAAGTAAGCCTCCATAAATTGGGGTTCATTTATCCTTGTTGTTGGACATAGAATGGTTCTGGTGGTATCCATTCTTCTATATCTTCGGGGAGGTTACTCAGGATCCTTGGTCTTGGGAAGTTTTCCTTGTGAATGAAGCGTCGGACTCTTTGTTGGAGGGTCATCCTGTGGGTTCTGTGGGAAGGGGGGGTGTGCTGATGTAGGTGGTGTTCGTTGGTTGGGGAGGGGGTGCTGATGTAGGTGGTGTTCGTTGGTTGGGGAGGGGGTGCTGATGTAGGTGGTGTTCGTTGGTTGGGGAGGGTTTTCTGTCTGGTATATAGAGTTACTACATGTCGTATAGTTGTCCCATTTTTAGTGTATCTAGCCTGACATTTATTGCATCGATCTCCTGTTGGATGTGCAGGTCTTTCATCCTGATTCTATCTCTTCGCTTGGTTCCAGTGATAAAGCGGAGTTCTCTGTTCTGGACTCTTTGTAGCTGTAACATGTTGGATTTAGTTGTTAGTGACATGGGTACGCAAGGGTATTCCAGTATAGGTCTTATCTTATAAAGGTGCTTCTTGATGTGGAAGGGGGCTTCTTTGAATCTGAATAGTTGACCGAGGCGGATTTTTGCTAGGTTCACCTTTTTGTAGACGTGAGATGTGGAGTGGAGCAATCCGCCGCTCTCATAACCCAGGAGATACCCTCTTTGTCTTCTATGGTTGATGCAAAAAGCCGATGGTGCTGATGAAGACTTTTATCTGGGTTAGTTGTGATTCTCCATTTGTTCTCCCAGTTAGCTGTTCTTCGTAGTTCCTCATTCATTTTCTCTAATACTCTCCTATGCTTGTTTATACCTGATATGGGGGTGGATGATACTACATGGATAACATCATCCGCAAATTGTGTGATGGTATCATTGAATTCAGGCTGGATTGAATCAGTGCGAGGCGAGAGCGCTGCCTACCAGGCCACGGAAGTACGACATCCATCACATGTGAAGGGATACGACGGAAATTTAGCTAGCTATTGTTCATACTAGGTAAATAAATAGAACAGGGTAGCGGAACAGTGCAGATATATCCAGTTTTCCTTACATAAAATACTAAGCTTGGGGAGTGTTTAGAAGGTGAGGGAGTATCAGTGGTGGTGATGTGCCAAGGCGCTGTGATAATGGAAGTAGTGGAGGCGGCAGCAGCAGCAGCATGGTGTTCACGTGCTGACACACCTCCCTCCAGGCATTACCCAACATGTACGCAACTCTACCCCACACCACCCTCATCCCAACACCACCCCAACGGTGCCCCACCCCAACCTTATACCACCCACTACCCGACACCCCCTAACGATCTCCTCCCCCACTCCAACAACACTCCACCCTCCTACGGCACCCCACCCCCAACAACACTCCACCACCACACCATCCCCCTTCCCTACACCATACCCCATTCTCCAGACCATCCCACTACCCAACACCATCCCCCGTATCCCAGACCATTTCCCAACCCCACACCATCGCCCTACCCCCACCATCCCCCTTCCCTACACCATACCCCATTCTCCAGACCATCCCACTACCCAAAACCATCCCCGTATCCCAGACCATTTCCCAACCCCACCCCATTCCCCTACCCCCACCATCCCCCTTCCCTACACCATACCCCATTCTCCAGACCATCCCACTACTCAACACCATCCCCCGTATCCCAGACCATTTCCCAACCCCACCCCATCCCTCCTACCCCACAGCATCCCACCTACCCCACACCATCCCCCCACAGAAGTCCTTCAGAATGACCTAAACACTCGCCATGTGTGTGTACAAACTAATAAAACTTTTCATTGATAAATCACTGAATACAAGTCAACATTGAGGCAACAGAGGCATCATTGAGGCAATATTGAGGTAACATTGAGGCAACATTGGGGCAATATTGAGGAAACATTGGGGCAACATTGGGGCAACATTTGAGGCAACATTGAGGCAACATTGGGGCAACATTGAGGTAAGGAATCACTACAAGGTATGATAAATCACATAAACATACGGTATACTACCCGGTATATTACTGTGAGCATACGGTATACTACCCGGTATATTACTGTGAACATGCAGTATACTACCCGGTATATAACTGTGAGCATGCGGTATACTACCCGGTATATTACTGTGAGCATACGGTATACTACCCGGTATATTACTGTGAGCATACGGTATACTACCCGGTATATTACTGTGAGCATACGGTATACTACCCGGTATATTACTGTGAGCATACGGTATACTACCCGGTATATTACTGTGAGCTTACGGTATACTACCCGGTATATTACTGTGAACATGCGGTATACTACCCGGTATATTACTGTGAACATGTGGTATACTACCCGGTATATTACTGTGAACATGCAGTATACTACCCGGTATATTACTGTGAACATGCGGTATACTACTCGGTATATTACTGTGAACATGCGGTATACTACCCGGTATATTACTGTGAACATGTGGTATACTACCCGGTATATTACTGTGAACATGCGGTATACTACTCGGTATATTACTGTGAACATGCGTATACTACCCGGTATATTACTGTGAACATGCGGTATACTACCGGTATATTACTGTGAACATGCGGTATACTACCCGGTATATTACTGTGAACATGCGGTATACTACCCGGTATATTACTGTGAACATGCGGTATACTACCCGGTATATTACTGTGAACATGCGGTATACTACCCGGTATATTACTGTGAACATGCGTGTATACTACCCGGTATATTACTGTGAACATGCGGTATACTACCCGGTATATTACTGTGAACATGCGGTATACTACCCGGTATATTACTGTGAACATGCGGTATACTACCCGGTATATTACTGTGAACATGCGGTATACTACCCGGTATATTACTGTGAACATGCGGTATACTACCCGGTATATTACTGTGAACATGCGGTATACTACCCGGTATATTACTGTGAACATGCGGTATACTACCCGGTATATTACTGTGAACATGCGGTATACTACCCGGTATATTACTGTGAACATGCGGTATACTACCCGGTATATTACTGTGAACATGCGGTATACTACCCGGTATATTACTGTGAACATGCGGTATACTACCCGGTATATTACTGTGAACATGCGGTATACTACCCGGTATATTACTGTGAACATGCGGTATACTACCCGGTATATTACTGTGAACATGCGGTATACTACCCGGTATATTACTGTGAACATAGGGTATACTACCCGGTATATTCACTGGAACATACGGTATACTACCCGGTATATTACTGTGAACATACGGTATACTACCCGGTATATTACTGTGAACATGTCCGGTATATACATCCGGTATATCTACTGGAACATCCGGTATACTACCGATTGAGTATTACTTACATGGTATACTCCCGGTATATTAACTTAACTCGTATCTACCCTTTTCTCCTCCTACTGTCTCTACCCTCATCCTCCCCTGACTGCCTCCCTCTGTACGCTCCCTTCTCCCTCTACTCGCCACCTTGTGATATCTGTTGAACTTGACTGATTTTTTTTTTTTTTTTTTATACTACCCGGTATATTACTGTGAACATGCGGTATACTACCCGGTATATTACTGTGAACATGCGGTATACTACCCGGTATATTACTGTGAACATGCGGTATACTACCCGGTATATTACTGTGAACATGCGGTATACTACCCGGTATATTACTGTGAACATGCGGTATACTACCGGTATATTACTGTGAACATGCGGTATACTACCCGGTATATTACTGTGAACATGCGGTATACTACCCGGTATATTACTGTGAACATGCGGTATACTACCCGGTATATTACTGTGAACATGCGGTATACTACCGTATATTACTTGAACATGCGTATACTACCGGTATATTACTGTGAACATGCGGTATACTACCCGGTATATTACTGTGAACATGCGGTATACTACCCGGTATATTACTGTGAACATAGGTATACGGTATATTACTGAACACGGTATATAGTATACTGTGAACATAGGGTATACTACCCGGTATATTACTGTGAACATAGGGTATACTACCCGGTATATTACTGTGAACATAGGGTATACTACCCGGTATATCACTGTGAACATACGGTATACTACCCGGTATATCACTGAACATACAGTATACTACCCGGTATATTACTAATACGTCCATAAATGTTATCTTAGGAATCCCGTCCCATGTGAGTTTGATTACTTTAAACTACATTAATTCTCATCCCCTTTTCTCTCCCCTCCTACTGTCTGCTACCCTCATCCTCCCCACTGCCTCCCTCGTTCGCTCCCTCTCTCCCTCTCCCTCTCCGCCACCTTGTGATATCTGTTGTTGCTCTTGACTGAATAATGTAAACAAATACAATCACATTTTTTCTTTCCCTTGAATGAACACTGCAATAGGCCTATTTGTCCAATTTTAATAAATTTCTCCGAGTCCTTTCCAGGTTCGACACTTGAGCAAGTTATTTATATTACCATTATTTTTTTTCCGGTTTTTCATTTGTACCTTTAGTGTGCCTGGAGTGTTCCCCAGGGTAGTCCTCGCGGTCCAGTCCCAGATCAGACTTCCTGGTGGATGACCTGATCAACCAGGCTGTTGATGCTAGGTAGTCCTCTGATGTATGAAGGCAGCACGTTGAAAAGTCTTGGTTCCTTACTGTACTCTCATTAAATCCGAGCTTTTCATTGGGGATATTTTGCACCGTCGACCAAGCCTCTCATACTTTCATGGGAAACAATTTGTGAGAGCAGATTTGGGTCCAATCCTTCTATAATTTTCCAGGTGTAGACCATAATGCACTGCTATTGTCTACGTTCTAAGGAGTACAGTAATTTAGGTGCTTTTTTTAAAGCTTCTGGTTATCCAGCCTTTCATTTTTCTTGCGGTTGTGATAGTGGCACTGTAGTGATCCTTGAAGGTGAGATCTCTTGAAAATCACACCCAGGTCTCTCAGATTAGTCTTAAACTCTGTTTTATACTCTGTTAAGTCTATATTTTCTGTATCTTTCCATAACGGCGTAACTGAAACTTGTCCTCATTGAACATCATATTGTTGTCATAGGCCCATTGAAAGACCTTGTTTATATCAACCTGGAAGTTTTCTGTATTCTCAATGGATGACTCCTACAGATTCTAATATCGTTTGCAAAGGATTGTATGGTACTGTGAGTCATGCCTCTGTCAGTTTCAGATGTGAAAAAGAGAAAGAACAAGGGCCAGTACTGTGCCTTGGGAAATAGAGCTTTTCACTATGGCAGCCTCTGATTTCTCTGTTCACTATTAGACTTTGGGTTATAGTAAACAGAGAAATCAGAGGCGGCTGCCATAGTGAAAAGCTCTATTTGTTAAAAAATTAACTACATATTCATCTTCCCACTTTTCCAGTTATTCCTTTTGCATGCAGTTTGTGCTCTATTTCATCTTGATCACACTTATCAAAGGCTTTGGGAAAGTGTGTGTATAATATATCTGCATTTTGTTTGTTTCCTATGCATCCAAGACCATGTCATAATGATCCAAGAGTTGTGAGAGGCAGGAGTGACAAGCTCTAAGCTAATGTTACCTTGGCATGTACAGATTTTTACAAATCCATGTGGTTTGTGATCTTGCTGCTTAAAACTATTTCAAAGATTTTTATAACATGAGATGTCATGTTCTTTTAAGGCCTGTGGGGTGACCCTTGTCCCTAGGCTTCCTCTTCATAAAATATTTATGGCATGTGATAAGAGCTTCTTGCAGTTCTTGAGGAACATTGAGTTCCATGAGTCTAGGCATGAGGCAGAGTGCATGGGCATGTTATCAGTGGCTTTTTCAAAGTCAAGTGGAGTTACTACTTGGAGTGTGTTTGGGGTTAATGTCTTGTTGCAGCCCGGTCCATGACCAGGCCTGTTGGTGGATCAGGGCTTGATCAACCAGGCTGTTACTGCTGGTTGCATGTAGTCCAATGTAAGAACCATAGTCTGGCTGGTCAAGAGCTGACCAGCCAGGGGTCTGTTAGTAATCCCATTTATGTATGATGGGAGTCTGTTATGTCAGAAATTTTGAAGACGTTGACAAAGTTCCGAGTCTCATTAATGAAGAGTTCATTTGCAATGTAAATGCAAATGAAGCATGCTGAACAGTCATATTAAGACTTCAGTATTTTTCTCATTTCTTTGATGTCATCAGTGTAATTTTCATCCTATTTAGCAAGGGCCTGATACTGGATTTGATTTTGGCTCTGGATTTTGCATATGTGAAGAAGTATTTTGGATTTCTGTAACTTAATTTATTGATTTTAGCTTCCTCTGTCTTTCCTGGGCTCTGTGTGATTCATTCAATTAATGTTTAATATCTTTTATTTTTCTAGTCAGTGTTTCCTTCCTTACTTATACAGTCTGGCACCCTTGAGAAGTTCTGTGATTCTTCATCTTCACTTGCAGAGGGAGCATCTCTCTCTAGTTTACATCTCATCTTTTTACTTTGTGGTCTGTGCCTTGAGCATAATACTTGTAGTGCCACAGAATTTATCCTCTCTAGACAATGGTTTAGATCCATGTTATTCAATGTATCTTCCCAGTAGTTTAGCCGGGGGACCTAGTAGTGTAGCCCCTCTGTTTTCTTATGTGTGAAATATTTCATTAAGAGTATGATTTACTTAATCCCAATTGATGTATTTGTTAAGGTTGAATTTGGTGAAAACATCATCACTTTGTGTGTTTTGCTGCTCAGGATCTTTGTGCATGAAGGGCTGAACTTCAGTTAGGTTGTGATCTGAGTTTACTGCTTTCGAAACTTTTATTTTGTACCAGAACATCATTGTTTGTGAATAGTATAAGGTCATGGATATTTTCTAGCCTTGTGGGTTCCACTATTTGCTGGCTTAAGACAAATCTATTACAGAAAGTTGATAAATCATTTGTATAAGACTTTTTATCCAAACTGGCTCTTGCTATTACAATACGTACATTGCTACACTCATCTATTTTAGATGTATTAAGTTGAAATTAACAAGCATATTTGGGGCTGGGTTTGAAAGATTTTCCAGACAAGACCTCTGTTTTCAATAGCTGGTCTTTAAACTGCTTGAAATTTGCATCTGGTAGTTTATATAAAGTACAATAACTACATTCTGATATTCAGTCTTTACCACCAAGACTTCTACTACATCATTTGTACTTTTAAGTAAGCCAGTGCAAATGAACGACTCTTTAACATACAGACCAACCTCTCCTCATTGTGGCCTGTTTTACAGGCGTGTATAAATACATTGAACCACAGTATCCATATTTCGTTGTTAAGGTAGAATTAATGTGTGTGTAAAATCTGCAAACATTGCATTGGACTCAGTGAGGGGTCCACTAATAAACAGTATTTTGTTATTTTGTGGTTTGAGACATTTTATGTTTGCAAACATAAATGAAGCAATATTATTTGTTATGCTGTTGTGTTTTTTGTTGGCATTATATGTGGCTCCGATGGACCAACCACTGACTTTTATATAATTTCTTGCCAGTCGTTTTTTTTTTTTTGTTTCCTGGCACTAAAAAAAATTCTTGTCTGTGATTGTAACTGACATGTTCAATGTGACGCTCATGAGGTTGAACTCTCCTTGTTCCTTTCATTATTTCTTGTTTACTGAACCATAACACATTGTTTGGGTTGAAAAGTTTGCAGGTCTTGTACATATAAGTTATATCTTCCTCTAATTCAGTGTCTTTCTAAAGAGTGCAGATTCAGCTCCTTCAACCTTTCTTAAGTTGAAGTAGTATAACCTTAAGCATTTTATTATTTATGCTTCTTGATATGAAGCAAAGATTCCTATTAACTCTATTTGTCTGTATTGATCTGCATCTGCCACTTCTCCTGACCACAATATCAAGCTTCCAGGTCATCTTGTTGCATTTTAGTGTCATCAAAAATTATTTGAGGGTTTATTTTATTATCATTGGCAAACTTACTTTGTTGCTATTTATTCCCTTCATCAATGCTGCTTGTTTACATTGAGCACAACAAGGGTCCCTATTCTGACCCCTGTGAGATGCTACTTGTAATGGGTTCCTATTCTGTATACATGTTTCCCTATCAGTCATCCATGATTTGGAGATAATTTCCTCTATACTATGGGCTGCTACTTTCTTCACCAGTCTCATGTGTGGGACTCTAAAAACAACTTCACTGAAATCCATGTACACAGTAATGTATTCTTTATCATGGTCTACTGTCTCGAATACCTTGATGAATTTTGTTTTTTGGCAAATTTGTAAAACCATGTTGAGGTAGTTTCAAATGGCATCCTCAGTTACTGATTCCTTCAACTTTCCCAGTTGAGGGTAGGCTGATTGGTCTATAGTTTGATGCAAAGGAATTATCTCCTACCTTGTAAATGTGTGTCACATTTCCCATATTTCATTTACCAAGTACAGTATGATACCCATTTGTAGTGATCCATTGATGATACAGTGGTACCTCAAGTTACGATGGTCCCCAAAATCGCCCTTTTATGTAAGTTTATTTTTTTAAATGCTTTTGTATATTTTTGGGGGTGTAAAATTACTAGTCTATTTTACATTATTCCTTATGGGGATAAATTCGTTTGGTAATGGCACTTGAACAGCATTCTCGAACGAAAAAATATCGTAACTCGAGGTACCACTGTACTAGCTAATGATTTGCTAACTTCCTCTTTAAATTCCTTCTCAACCTTGAAAGCAGCTCTCCAGGGCTGGATGCCTTGTTTAGTTTCAATCTATCAAGTTGTCTGAGCATCATGCCACCAATGACCCCAATCATGGTTGCTTTATTCTCGTCCTGACCTATATAATGTATAATAATAATGTGTACCATTATTATACAAGTTAGGTGACCCTCTTCTGTTTTGATTCACCTGTAAATGCCTCCTTTTTTCATCCATTTAAGGCCCTTATATTTTATCTAATTTCTGTATTAAGAATATATACATCTTGGGTGGCTTGCACAATACTTTTGAAAAAGTCATATACATACAGTGGACCCCCGCCTAACGAACACCCCGGAAATCGTACAATTATGTAAGTATAATATTGTAAGTGCTTGTGGAAGTGTATTTTTGGAGTTCTGAAATAGACTAACCAACGTGACATTATTTCTTAAGGAAGTAAATTCGTTCGGTAAAGACACTTGAGCAGGCTTCTGGAATGAATTTTGTTCGTTAGGCGGGGGTCCACTGTGTATA
This sequence comes from Cherax destructor, assembly GCA_009830355.1. Taxonomy (NCBI): domain Eukaryota; kingdom Metazoa; phylum Arthropoda; class Malacostraca; order Decapoda; family Parastacidae; genus Cherax; species Cherax destructor. Next base: position 13,760 of record WNWK01025655.1, read on the forward strand.
TTAATCACCACAGTCTTTCAGGTCTCCTCATGATAATCCCTAGTCACTTTTTTTCTGTCTGTACTACTTTGCTAATCCCTTATCACCAGTGGGCCGTCTATATGATTAAGACCTATGGCAGGAGACACTTGTATTATCTCCTGACACATAAAACAACAGTAAGCTAATCCCTTAGGTCATATAGTTTGCAGTGAAAAAAATTGAGGACCTTGACCTTGTTATTAAGGTAATTCTGTGGGATATTGAAACTAAGGGATTTGTGATCGCTTTTTCCAGACTTCTCATTAACCTGGCCAGCCAGCCGGCCTAACGAATACGTATTACACATGTTCCAGAATCGTTTCTCTTTACTTAGGGCATAGGTTAAAGGACATTCTGGCAGGATGACACTACCAGTGGTATCAAAAATGAAAGGATGTTGTACAAATGTTGCGCATGGGTTATTATTGAGGTTTTTGATATTTCCTTGATCACTTGTGGCCACATCCATCTCACAGCCACTAAACTTTGGATCAACATCACTTTCCTCTTAAAAGGGGAGTATTAATATGACATCAGTGAATCCATGGTCTTTGCCATGCTATTTGCTCTAGCTGGCGCTCGATTGAACTGGTGCTCCCGCAAGGTACTAAGTGGTCCCAGATATTTTAATACTGCGCACACTGAGTGCGCAGACCCATTCTCTCATGTCTAGGCGACTCGGGCCTATCGCACCAAATTTGAAGACATGAAAAATTAAACGTTAATCTACGTTCGGAGTGCTACGTGAGTGAACGTAGATCTACGTTTGGACAGTTTAAGGGTTAAAGGCTTCCCGGCTATCGATGGAGAGGTGAAGAAAATCATTCACATAGTATCAAGACAAGTTGGTGGAGAGGGATTTGTCGATATCATTGATAAAGAAGTGGAAGAACATTGAGAAGTGTTGACAAATGATTAATTAGAAGAACTTGTCAAGTCATTGACAGAGGAAGAGGAAGATAAGGTAAAAGAAACTAAAACATAACCAGGAATGTGGACATTGGAAAAATTTGGCAAAGTGTTTGGGATTGCACAGACTTTAAAGGAAAAAATCATGGATTACGATCCTGTGATGGAACGCAGCATTAAAGTCACCTGTATAATCACTGAAGCATTACAACCTCTCCAGCAAATGTTTGATGAGCTGAAAAAAACAACTTCCCATCTTGATGTTTTTCCTAAAGGCTGAAAAACAAACCATGTCCACTATCAACAATCCCCAACCATCAACATCGTAATGTCTTACTCTTCGTAATTTATCAATTAAACTTTATCATAGGTATGTATATGAAAAATGACATACATGTATGTAGGTTTCACTACTATCTGCAGTAGGTCTAGGAATGTATCACTCGCGGATATAGGGGGACTTGTATATGTATATAAAGTCATTAAATGTACACTCAATAAAATTGATTCAATGAGTATATAATGAATGTACAGTGGACTCCCGCCTAACGAGCAAAATTCATTCCAGAAGCCTTCTCAAGTGCCATTACCGAACGAATTTACTCCCTTAAGAAAAAATGTCAAGTAGGTTAGTCCATTTCAGACCCCCAAAAATACAGTGGGTGGGGGTCCACTGTATATGTAAGTAGATTGACAGACTAGATTACAGGTGATTAATCAGTATTGTAGCCAGGCTGATAAGAGTGGCCTTATTGATTTGCAAAAGGGCTGTCTCCTACAGAGGGAGGGTAAACCAGAATTGGAAACTCATTCATTAGCTGTTATGATAGAATTATGCAGACAATACAATTCAAATTACCCTCCAAACTGCAACATCCCCCATCTTCCTGCCCAAAGGCCTTGCTTTCATATTGATCGATTCTTTAACCCATTCTTTGTTCACTGCATAACCCAGTAAACTGTTTATTATTTGCACATTGTCCGTCCCTGTTCTCTGTGTTGCAGGGACATAATATTTATGTATATTAATCTTTTCTCTGTGTGATACAGGAACATACTGTTTATGTATTGAGCTTTGTGTGTTTGTGTTGCAGGGACATTTCCCATTGATACAACCAAGACACGGCTGCAGATCCAAGGTGGACGCTGTGATGCTGGGGGGGTGATCACCAAGCGCTACCGTGGGATGCTTCATGCACTCCTTAAAATATCTCATGAAGAAGGAATCAGGGCACTCTATTTTGGGTTAGTACCAGCCTTTTCTGCCATTATTATTTTTATTATATACATAAATAATCAGGTTTGACTTATTCTGTGGATCTAGAGCCCTTCAAGGTAAAACTAAAAGTCATCTATATACACATTTACAAATGCTAAAAATGCTGGTTCCAGAACACCTTTCAGGTAGATAGGTACAGTACCAGTAAACTTGAAAGTACTTGAGAGCCCTTGTCCCAAATCTGCACACTGTCGTAACAATGTACAGTGGTCCCTCAGTTTTCGCCGAAAATTCATTCCAGAATGCTGCTCAAGTGCCATTACCGAACGAATTTACTTCCTTAAGAAATAATGTTACGTAGGTTAGTCTATTTCAGACCCCCAAAAATACACTTGCAACAGCACTTACGAAAATACACTTACATAAATGTTCGAGTTTGGAGATGCACGAAAACCGAGGGACCACTGTACTGGAGTGAGAGATATGGGAGGAAGTGTAAAATAAACCCAGTAAAAAGCAGGAGTCCTGTGGGCACAACAAGAGAACATTGTATCATCATCCAGGGCCCCAGACTATTCAACATTTTACCAGAAGCTTGGAAACTGGACAAGTTTCTCCACCAAGTGATAGATCAATCAGGCTTTGATGAATACATGAGCCAGTGGGCTGCCAGCAGTGACAGCCTGGTTGACCAGGCAAACGCCAGATAAGCCTAGCCAAGGGCAGGGCTCCGTGAGTAGAAAAACTCCCAAAACTCATCAAAGGTGTATCAAAGGTACAGTACATCAAAAGGGATGATAAAGTTTTTTACGATTCCAATGTTGATACTAAATTTTAGGCTGATACTGATACCATCAGAATTAGCCAATACAACCAATACCAATACTTTGGCACACCCCAAGTAAGAATATTTTAAGGCATGAATATAAAGCAAAAAAATACAAAAGCAGCACCTCTAGTCGGTGTGTTTAATCATTAGCACAAAAAAAAAAAAAAATTAACTGGGTGTAAAATTTCCAGCTGTGTGGCATTAATAATTACCATATTTTGCTGCATATAAGATGCACTTTTTTTTTTCACAAATCTGACCTCTCAAAATCACCTTGAGTCCTACGTGGTGAAGGACAGACTTGAGGTCAAACTTGGGATCAATGAATAATTCCATTTAGCTGGCTCTAGAAAAAATTCTGTCAGTTTTATTTTTCCAACATATTTCATGCTAAATTTAAGCTGCGTCCTATATGCCAGTGCGTCTTATATGCTGAAAAATATAGTAATTGTTGCACAGCACTATATCATCTGATGTACATGCAGGGGTGCCCATCAAGGCAGGTTCCTTGATGCCAGTGAGGGGCTCATGATCTAATCAATTGGATCTGTGCTCCAATTCCTTGAATAGTCTAAATATCTTCCAATTCCCTGGGTGCTGTATGACCCCTATGAGTTTATTGCTCCCCCATGAATGTAATAATGATAATGTGTAGGGGTGCAGCCTAGAGGAAATATTGCTGTAATGTACATCACTTATGAATAATTGCTTCTCTTGTGTGAAAGACAGAACTAAAGTAAAGAATGTTGGTGTATTAACATTTATGTATGATCTCTGCAGAATAGCACCAGCTGTACTTCGTCAAGCTACATATGGAACTATCAAGTTTGGTCTTTATTACTCACTCAAGCAGATGCTAGTGTCTAATCCTGATGAAGAAAGATTAGGCATTAATGTGTTCTGTGCAGTCACTGCAGGTAAGACAGTGTAGGATCTTGCAACCCTGTAGCTCCATTTAGTAGCACAGTATTATATTTTAATGCCATTGTTATTACCATCATCATCACTTCCAGTCACCACTATAATCACCCACCATTCCTATTGTCACTGCTGACACCTGTCACTATACACTACCTCTTTACATCCATTCCAATAATATTCTAAAAGACAAAACTGTCTGAACTCTTGCTACTAAAATTATACTTATGTATCACCAATCGGTCGTGTAATCTCTTCTGAAACAATGCACCTGATTGATTAGGCTACCACCCATGGGAATGGTCAACTCAGTAATCAGCAAGAGGTAGGTAAACACATTGAACTCAGAGATAACATTTCAATTATATCTGTACTACTATTAGCAACACTTAAATGCCCACAACTTGTGCTCCTACAGTTGTCATTACTACTATAGTATTATGCACCTAGTTTTTGTATCCCCTTGACAAACTCTCCAGACCCCAAGGACCTCCCCTTCTTTTTTTTCTGATGTCTTCTGATTCCTTAATAACAGTAACAAGTTTATTTTAGCATGTTACATGCTTGTACAAAGGAGTCTTAACAATTTGGTGAACATGCCAAAAGCCCCTTTATATGCAGAGCATTTCAGGCAAACTTACAATTTCTTTCTTTCTTTCAACACTACGGCCGTTTCCCACCGAGGCAGGGTGGCCCAAAAGGAAAACGAAAGTTTCTCCTTTTACATTTAGTAATACGTATATACAGAAGAGGTTACTAGCCCCTTGCTCCCAGCATTTTAGTCGCCTCTTACGACACGCATGGAAACTTACAACTAACAAGATTAATAAGGCCTAATGACCATAATTTTGCATGTGGTCATTAGGTGAGTTACAGTGAATAGAAGAAAATTGAATATTCAACTAGTTCACACTATATGGCTTTAGTAAGTTAGGTAGAGAATAATTACAGTTTTGATATACTACTAGTATATAAAAATACAGTACATGTATTACAATTTAGCACAATTTAAGACAATGAAGTTGAAAGAATTTTAAGTTTGAAGTAATTATCAAATAGTTGAGCAGTCATAAATTGTTTAGGAGTTTTTTGAGTAACTTTTTGAGTTGTACATGAACGGTATACAATACTGACAAGTTGAAAAATTAAGACACGTGCAACATCTGGGTATCTTTATTGCAGACGTTTCACCAACCAGTAGCTTTATCAATACAAATTCTAGGACATAATTTGAAGACAGTAGAACTTGTACAACTTGTCAGTCACTGCAGCATCATGGAATCTTGGTTCAGAGGATATCTACATAACCTTCTTTATGGCTTCTGCTACTACTACTACAGTGGACCCTCGCCATTCGAATTTAATCCGTTCCAGGAGCTTGTTCTTAACGTGAAATGTTCGAAAGGCGATTTAATTTTTCCCATAAGAAATAATGGAAATACAATTAATCCGTTCCAGAAATCCAAAAATATATAAAAAATATTATATTTTAATAAAATTAAGCTTCTACATAGACAAAAACATTAAATACTACAGTGCTGTACTACTAAAAGTATTAGTAAATAAATGCAAGTCTTTTTACTTACCATTATTGAAGATTGTGAGGGAGGGAGGGGTTAGTGTTTGGAAGGGGAATCCCCTTCCAGAAGGACTTCAGGTACCAAAGCCCTATCTGGGGTTACTTCTTTTCTTTGTCTTTTAATCCCACTAGGGCCAGCTTGGGAGTCACTGGACACTTTAACAAAATAACTGTCCACAGTCCTCTGTTTCTGGCGCCTTTTCAACATGTTCCTGAAGAAGGACATTGTTTGGTCACTGAACATGCTGCTGTTATGGCTTGTTTGAGCTTGTTCAGGGTGGTATTTTTCAACAAAAGTTTGCAATCTATTCCACATTGTACACATCTCCTTAATCTCTGAAGAAGGCACCTTCTTCAGCCCCTCTTCCTCCTCCTTCTCCCGTGAATCAATAGCCTCAAATCTGGTCTGATGCTCTTCTATTTCCAGCTCTTGCAGCTCTTGAGTTGTTAGCTCTACCCTGTGGCCCTGCACTAACTCTTCCACATCATCGCCACTCACCTCCAACCCCATGGACTTGCCCAATTCCACAATACAGTCCACAACAGGCACAGGGTCGGCAGGGTCAGGGTCAGCCTCAAACCCTTCAAAATCCCTCTGTTGGACACAACCTGGCCACAATGGTCTCCAAGCAGAGTTCAAAGTCCTTGAAGTCACTCCCTCCCAAGCCTTGCCTATAAGGCCTATGCAGCTGTAGATATTGAAATGATTCTTCCAGAACTCTCTTAATAAGGGTCAATTCACTGTCCGAGGTCATTTCAAAGCACTTTTCAAACACTGCTTTTGTGTAGAGTTTTTTGAAGTTACAGATGACCTGCTGGTCCATGGGCTGGAGGAGAGGAGTGGTGTTAGGAGGCAAGAACTTCAGTTTTATGAATTTGAAGTCTTCACACAGTAGGTCTTCCATGTTTTGAGGATGTGAAGGAGCATTGTCCAGCAACAGGAGGCACTTTTTGTCCAAACCCTTTTCCTGTAGGTATTTTCTCACACTGGGGCCAAACACTTCATGGATCCAGTCACTGAAAAGGTGCTTTGTGACCCATGCATTCTGACTAGCTCTCCACAAGACACACAATCTACTTTTAACGACATTGTGTCTCTTGAACACTCTGGGATTTTCTGAGTGATACACTAGTAAAGGCTTTAATTTAAAATCCCCACTAGCATTACTACACATCAAGAGAGTTAGCCTGTCTTTCATAGGCTTGTGTCCTGGCAGTGCCTTTTCTTCCTGAGTAATGTAGGTCCTGTTGGGCATTTTCTTCCAAAACAGGCCTGTTTCGTCACAATTGAACACTTGTTCAGGTTTCAATTTTTCAGTCTTTATGTAGTCCTGAAACTCCTTTATGAATTTTCAGCTGCATGTTTGTCTGAACTGGCAGCCTCACCATGCCTTACCACATTATGTATGCCACTACGATGTTTAAATCTCTCAAACCAGCCTTTGCTGGCTTTAAATTCACTACTATTACAATCAGCACTGGTTGCAGGCATTTTCTTTAAAAGATCGGCATGCAAGTTCCTTGCCTTTTCACAAATAATTGACTCAGACACACTATCACCCGCTAACTCTCTATCCTTGAGCCACACCAGCAACAACTTCTCAATCTCTTCGATTATTTGTGGTCTGTTTTTGGCTCGCACAGTAACACCTTTTGCAACATCAGCTTGCTTAATTTCTTCCTTCTTAAGCAGGATAGAAGCGATAGTTGACCTGTTTTTGCCATATATCCTGGCAAGATCACACAATCGCACACCACTCTCGTATTTTTGTATTATTTCCTTCTTCATTTCTACGGTGTTACTCACTTTTATCAGCCCAGGGGTACCACTAGGAACTTTCTTGGGACCCATGGTAGCTTATTTCACAGTCGCACGTAATGAACAAACTCCAAAAAATTATAATTAAGTGTGAAATGTCTGTGGAAGCGTGCAGGGTATTGTTCTCTCGAGTGTAAACAACGCGTGACTGGCTCTCCACGCCTGCGCTGTGAGGCACCCAAGCGCCTGGGCCGACAGGTCACGAACGTATTCGTTCGACTCGCGATAATTTGTTCGCATGACGATTTCGAATTTTTTGTACTAATGACGATTTGTTCGACTGCCGAGCCGTTCGAATAGCGGGGGTCCACTGTACTACTACCACCACTATCCCGTGCCTCGGGTATGACCTACTTCCACTGGGGAATCCCGTCTACAGTAATTATGCCCTCGTCTGCTACCCGTCCGTATGGTCCAGAATCTTCACAACTACGGTGCTTTTCACACAACTCCAAGGCTGAGGGACTGATTACATCATCTTTTGTATACAGTTCTACTGTCTTCAAATTATGTCCTAGAATTTGTATCGATAAAGCCACTGGTTGGCAAAATGTCTACAATAAAGATACTAAGTTGTTGCACGTGTGTCTAAATTTTTTAACTTTTGAGTAACTGGTAGGTGTTAAGTAAGGCGTTTTTCTGGTTAATTTTCGGTGATGAGGTGATTTCTAAGTAAGGGCCTTAAATTGATTTGTAGGCAGGGGTCCTTTAGTGTGTTCTGGCAGTGAATTTCAGATCTTCGGGCCCTTTACGTGCATAGCATTTTTGCATAGAGAGAGATGGACACGAGGGATATCGAAGAGTGATTTGTGTCTTGTATTATGCCTGTGTGTTCTGTTGTAGTTATCAAGGAGGAGTTTGAGAGGAGGGTTAATATTTGAGTAAAATGTAATGTGTGTGTAGTAGGCACAATAATAAGTGTGGATGTTTTGTATATTAAGCAAGTTAAGGCTCTTAAAAAGCTGGGGAGTGTGCTGTCTCACGCAGGAGTTGGTAATCAATCACACTGCAGCTTTTTGTTGGGTTATTAAAGGTTTAAGGTGATTTGCTGTTGTTGAACCCCATGCACAAATACCATAGGTGAGGTAAGGGTAAATGAGAGAGTGGTAAAGAGCAAGAAGAGCCGTTTGGGGTACATAGTACAGTGGTACCCCGACTTACGATGGTCCCCAAACTCACCCTTTTATGTAAGTTTATTTTTAAATGCTTTTGTAAGTGTAATTTTGGGGGTCTAAACAGACTAGTCTATTTTACATAATTTCTTATGGAGATAAATTCGTTTGGTAATGGCTCTTGAACAGCATTCTGGAATGAAAAAATATCGTAAGTCGGGGTACCACTGTACATTATCTTTGAAAGGATACCTACTGTTTTGGAGACTTTCTTGGATATTTGCTATATGTGGGCCTGGAATTTGAGACTGCAGTCAAGGTGGAGACCTAGAAATTTGTCTTGTGCGTCTTGAAATGGGTGAACCATTTATCAATAGGTTTAGCTGTACATTTGAAGCTCTGTTTCTAAATAGCATGAAGTAGGTTTTGTCTATATTGTGAGTAAGTTTGTTGATAGTCATCCAAGTAGATATTTTTAGTAGTTATTAATTTACAGTGTGGCATTGTGGCATTTCTGTGGCAAGATTTTGAAGACACTAGTACATTTTGTAATGAATATATCTAGATTTGAAGCAAAAATAATGTTAATAGGTTGGGAAGCACAATGCACCATAAGAACACTATCATTATTCACTATAGATCAGAACAAAAGCATGGTTTATCTTGTATCTAATGATTCTGTCAAGCAACACTATGTACAGGTTTATATTACCATTGAACTATTTCAAAATATGATATTCCTCCAAACATGACTTGAGGCACAATGGAATAACACACAACGTACACATACAGCAAAGCCTTGATTAGTACGAAATTCGATTTAGTACGAATTATAAAATGATAAAAGATCTTATTTAATAAAAGTCAAAATTTAGTTAGTATGAGTTTGCTGCCCACCCCGCTGTTTCCTGCTCTTAGGCCGCCCAGTCGTCAAGATAATTCTGCATGTTGTCATGCGAAGATGTGCCATGGTTTATCCTATACACATTTACAGTATTATATTATATTTTAAATGTTGATAAACTGTCCTGAGCAAATATGATCAAAGGGAAGAATACTTATATTACAAATAATGCAAGTGCAAAATGAGGCTGCTTAGAACAAAAAATTGATGTAATAAAGTGATACGTATGTACATGACGATAACTTTAAAATAGGCTAAGTTGGAATGCATAAATCTATGGTACGTAGGCAGGGTGACTCATAACAGAAGAAACCTTTTACCATCACTCAATCATCCTCTTGCCAGAGTGGTGCCAATACTACAGTTCAAAACTGCAAATATCCCTACTCCTATATCAGAGTGCAGGCACTATACTTCCCACCTGCAGGACTTGAGTCTGGTTAATTGGTTTCCCTGAATCCCTTCATAAATGTTACCTTGCTCACACTCCAACAGCATGACAAATCATAAAAACCACTTTTTTCCACTCCTATTTAATGCACTCTCACATGCATCCTGGATGTCTAAGCCCCTCTCACAAAGCCTCATTGTCCCCTCCCTCCAACCTTACCTAGGATGACCCCTACCCCACCTTCTCTCCACTACAGATTTATACACCCTCCAAATTGTTCTACTATTTTGTTTCATCCTCTCTAAATGTCTGAACCACCTTAACAACCCCTCCTCAGCCCTCTGGATAATACTTTTAGTAACCACACACCTAATCTCCAAGCTACAGATTCTCTGCATAATATTCACACTACACATTGCATTCAAACATGACCTCTCCACTGCCTCTCAGCCTTCTCCTTGTTGCAACATTGACTGCCCATGGTTCACACCCATATAAGAGCATTTGTACCACTATACTCTCATACATTCCCCTTTTTGCTTCCATGGATAATATTCTTTGTCTCCACAGACTCCTCAGTGCACCACTCACCTTATTTCCATCATCAGTTCTATGATTCTCCTCGTCTTTCATAGACCCATCTGGTGACAAGTCCACTCCCAAATATCTGAATACATTCACTTCCTCCATACTCCCTCCTCCAGTCTGATATCCATTCTTTCATTACCTAAATTTTTTTTATCCTCATCACCTGGCCCTTTCCTAGGTTCACTTTTAATTTCTTTCTTTTACATATCCCACCAAACTCGTGGCATACGGAGGAAGAATTCTTCTCCACTTCCCCATGGTGTATTAAATAATAAGTACTATTATTAAGAAACACATAACAAGTAATAATAAGTATACAATAGAACCCCAATATCCACTGATTTGGTATCCGCGATTTCAGTTATTCACGGTTTACTGTGGCCCAAAAATCTCTTAATTTTGCATAGTAATGGCCCCAAAGTGCAAAAGTAGAGAAGCTGGCAGTTCTTCAAAGCCCAAGAGAAGCCGTGAAGTGATTCCCATCAGTAAAAGTGATAATTCTCCACTTATTGTGCATAATTTATCAATTAAACTTTATAATAGGTGTGTATAGGACTTATATATAGGGTTTTGCTACTATCCACGGTTTCGGTATCCACGGTAGGTACCTGGAACGTATCCCCTGCGGATACGGGGGTCCTACTGTACTTTATACTGTACACAAATAGAAGTTTGTGTGTATTCATGAAATAGGGGAAAAAAAGATGTCAAAGTACAAAACTTTTAATGGGTTTCCACTTGACACTATTACAGGACAGTAGAACTTCCCACTACCAAAGTGCTATTTCTCTGCTGCTGCTGCAAAGTTTTAAACTGTTTTTTTTCTTTGTCATATTCTTTGCCCAGTACAGTGGTACCTCGAGTTACGATATTTTTTTGTTCGAGAATGCTGTTCAAGTGCCATTACCAAACGAATTTATCCCCATAAGGAATAATGTAAAATAGACTAGTCCTTTTACACCCCCAAAAATATACTTACAAAAGCATTTAAAAAAATAAACTTACATAAAAGGGCGATTTTGGGGACCATCGTAACTCGAGGTACCACTGTATTTTTCAAATTCAAATATTTATTTCATTGCAAGTTTACATAGATTTTTTAATTACAATCATAAACTGAAGTGCAAGGAGAGCCACTGACATGCCATGGCATTAAGGGCAGCTTAATCTAATGGCTTATAGACTATGTACATAATATTAGAGAAATTGATTGAGTTTGTTTTATTTAAATATTAGATTGTTCAAATTACAATATAATATTACATTGTAACAAGTGTTTAGTAGGATGGTAATTAAAACAGTGACTTTGCAGTCTATTTTCGTATGGTATTTATTGATGTATTCTCGTTTTCTTGGTCTCATTTGATAGAATGGAAGATATATTGCAGAAATAGAGATGATTTTGATTGGTTTGACAATTACCTTGAAATTGAGCTCAAAGTAGCGAAAATATTCGATTTTTGCCGATGTTCAAGAGTAAACAAATCACACCATGTGTCCAATACACATCAACTGGCGAGTCTAATATTCTTGCACAAGTCCGCTGATATTATTTCTACCACTTTTTACAATGATGCAGTTGTATTCATAACAGTAAATCTTCTATATTTTGTGAGAATAAAAATTCAAAATGGAAAGCAAAAGTAATGTAAGAGGGGCCTGGAGACGTGACTAATGAACAGAGATGATGTTATTTTAGTGCCATGAATGTCTGCCTTGTTTATTCTGGACCCCATTTTGAAATTGGCATCGTTTGAAATTTGTGTGAAATTGGCCAAATTGCCATTTTCTGACCACTATTTTGGGTAGTTGAAATTGATAAATGGGTGGTTTCTTGTACTCAAGCGATAGAAGAAATGGAGTTATAGCGAAATAGTTATGATTTTAGTGGACTGGAACATTGGAATTGGCCAAAAATAGGGCTCAAAGTGGGCGAAATCGCTGATGCGTAAACATCGTCGAGACCGATAACCGCGAGAGCATAATTCTGTAAGTTTTCAATCAAATTTCATACTTTTGGTGTCATTATGATCTGAAAAAGATTCTATATCATTTCATAAGAATTTTTTTTTTCCAAAAATTTCGACCCTGAGAACGAGTTTCCGAGAAGGCCTGTCGACCCCAAAGGGTTAAAGGGGATATAGTGTTAGTCAGAAGTGGTCTAATAATGAGATACTAGTCTCAGAGATTCTTGTAGGTTTTGATATTGTTGGTAGTAACAAGCAGTTGCTCATAGTGTTTGTGAATTCTGTTACCTGTGGATCCTGGTCATGTAGGAGATTTATGTTGAAATCTCCTGTGAGCAGCAAATGGTCTTTGTTCATGTGTGCATCAGTTATCAGGTTTCCTAATTTTTCACTAAAGTGGTGAATGTTTGACTGTGGTAGTCTGTAGATGTTTATCACTGTGAGTTTTTTTTTCAGGTCTTTTATTTACAGGCTTGCATATTTTTTCTTTAAATTTTGTATCCTTGTTTTGAACATTACAAATTTAATCTCAGGGGTTGTGGCAAGTGCAATGGCCAACCCTACAGATGTACTCAAGGTGCGGCTACAGAGTGGACGCACAGAATTTAAGGAGAAGAGTCTTCTGCAAGCATTTCTTAGTATTTATAACCAGGAAGGTGTGCAGGGTCTATGGAGGGTAAGTTTTGCACTTAATGAATGAGTGAATATTTTATTGCATATATACTTTACAGTACAGTAAAATAATAAATATTATTGGAAAGATTTTCTTACAATATGTGATTTGGCTATTGCAGCATAAAAAATGATTACAATATTTGGAATTATTTATTAATTAACTTTTATTTTCAGGGAGTGTGTCCGACTGCTCAGAGAGCGGGTGTAATTGTGGGCGTGGAGCTGCCAATTTATGATATGTGCAAACACTATTTTATTCAGATTAACTTGCTGCCAGACAATGCTACCAACCACTTCCTGTAGGTTATTCTGCAAGCTCTCTACCTTTATTTGTGGTGTTTTAGTTCAGCAGTTATCATTGGAGAGACCTGAAAGCTAGACTATAGTGAAGAATTATGGACATCGGTAGACTAATTTGTTATATACTGCATCTTTAGTTCATGGAATTTATTAATAAGTATAAATGTAATATTTTTTTTTCTGTTTGAAGTCAGTAACATATGTGCTATTTGATCAAATTTCATTACCAAAATTTGTGAAAGATGCTTTTCATGAATTTTGTTTTACAGGAGCTGGTGAAGTATTGGTCATTATTCACTTTTCTAATCATTGTTTTTCTTGGCTAAGTGATGCACTCTCACATATTGTCTTTATTAATATAAAGCAGCCATCCCATTATTTTTCTAGATGCATTTATAACCTGGTAGGTGTTATGCATTACCACTGGTCAAGGATCACCTTCAGCATGTCTTTCCTCATCCACAAGACTCCTATTCTTGTTATCCAATTAATCGTACACAGCCTTAGCCTTTCCAACTATGCTAAGAAGAGTTGTTCTTCTATAATTATTTAATTATTTCTACTTTACCTCCACATAACAGCAACCACTGCTTCTGTTGAGTATCAACTTTGCCATTAATTCTTCTCCAGCCTTATGTTAGTCCTCACTCTCTCCATCACCTGCTTCTGTTTATCAGGTTTGCTCCCTTCCCACACACACTGCTTCTGGCCACTTAGAACTATTACAGGTATCCTTTGTTAAACAGTCATAGATGGTTCTAGGATTTATATAGTACAATATACAAGTATATTTCAATATGATACATTGTTTATACAGAAATGGGTGACATGTTAGAGCATGTTGAAAGCTCAGTTATGCATAGCATTTCAGGCAAGCTTAAGCCTAACTAAAGTCTACAATGTCAATAAATTATTTGCTTATGTATAAGGACATTGAAAGTATACAGACATAAACTTGGGCATTGTAAATAGAACAAACAAGCAGACTACTATTTTAGGATGCTATAACTGCAGCCTTAACCACTTGGAGTCTGTGCTATTGTTCTACGGCTTTGAAGCCAGTGTCCGTGCCTTAGAACAACGTGATGAGCTCATCTCGCTCAGATAAGATGTGAGGAGTAACTTTGGGCCTCAGTATGAGAGAATGGATCTTTGCAGTAAGTGTGCACCATATAAAAATAATCCTGAAGTATGCAGTGCATAGTGAGAAAAACTGCTACCATATTTTTGGTTTAAAACAGTGACTTTGCGGTGTATTTTTGTATGGTTTTTATGGTTGTATTCATGGTTTCTTGGTCTCATCTGATAGAATGGAAGATGTATTATGCA
>WNWK01025656.1:0-28313 GCA_009830355.1 Cherax destructor
ACCTTATTATCTTTTAGTGCAAACTATCAGATTGTTCAACTGCCTCCCAGCATACATAAGGGGGATTACCAATAGACCTCTGGCTGTTTTCAAGAGGGAACTGGACAGGCACCTAAAGTCAGTACCTGACCAGCCGGGCTGTGGTTCTTATGTTGGTTTATGTGCAGCCAAGCAGTAACAGCCTGATTGATCTGACCCTGATCATGGACTTTGCCACAAGGGCATTGACTCCTGGCATACCCTTCAGGTATACTCCAGATATACATGCATTCAACTGCCACCACAGTTACATAGTCTGTATAAGACAGATGGTATTGTTTGGATTTAATTTTTTTTTTTTTTTGGGTGGGGGAAATACTGTTTTGTATGACAGAAAATAAGGTACTTAATTACATCAAAATATTGCATGCACTTTGTTTTCATATAAATTTCATGATCTTGATGAAAAATAAACCACAGAATCAAAAGGATCTGTATATTTTAGTGCTGTATAATCTATACTGGTTTAGACCTTGTTTTTTACTATAGCAATAATGTATATTGCAGATCTCTGATTGAGGCCAAAATATACACATTCTTTACATTGTGTGTTCTGTGTTCCATCCTTGTGAGATTTAGCTTTACAATTCATGTACAGTAAGTGTTGTATATCATAACCTCGTTTTATTTTTTCATTTCTTTCTGCTGGTGACACACTGAAGATGCATACTCACACACCCAAAGTTTTCATGTTACTCTGGAACTGCTTTTAGTCTTATAATTTCATAAGGGGAAGCTGTATTACAGTAAAACTACTATGAGAAGAGAACAAGTTGGGTGTTCCCACGTCGATACACAACCTGACCACAAGAATCAGATTTTAGGTTAATGACAGAGGCAGACTGGCCATACGGGCATTTGGGCATTGCCCAGTGGGCTGCTGGGCTGGGTAAAAAAAAAAAACACCTGGAAAAATGTTACAAAAACTGAAGTCATAGCCGCTGCATGAAGATTGAAACGAAAATGGAACGCGCCTTAGCTGAGCAGTGATAACACACTTCTGGCCCTCAGGAGTTAATGAGCATCCCGGGCATCCTTCACCTGATAGGTGATGGATGCCTGGGCCAGTTTTAGGACCCAGTCCATTTCTGGTTGATGAGTAAGACATATTTGCAACAGTTGGGTAGTTTTATTGTTTGTAGATAAATGGTTCAGAGAATCAACAAGTTTTACCACACAGTGACTGTTTAAGCCACTGTGGGGCAAAACATTTCAACAATAAAGATACCCAAGTGTTGCACATGTGTTTTACTTATCAACTTGTCGGTATTTATGTAATTTTCAACATAGCATTTAGGTTGTTTTTTAAAATAAGCACGACTCTTGTGGTAAAAGCAAGGGATCGGGAACTGAGCCTACCGAGTGAAAAAAAAGCAGCAAGTGTAAAGAAACATGCCCAGTGTTTCCACCAGTGCCAGAAATGGAACCAGGGTCCTCAGTATAAGTTGAGTGTTAGTGTAGCATGTTCTGCTTATGGTACTGTGTCTGTCACTGATGTACCGAGCTTAATACAGACTTTTCCAAATTATGATAGGTTAGATAACACAGAGAGGACAAATAGGTAATTACAAATACAGAGTTTGATTTATAGTGTGTGAGCAGTGTGTGATTAACCCTTTGACTGTTTCAGTCGTATATATACGTCTTACGAGCCACTGTTTCAGACGTATCAATACGCCTAAATTCTAGCGGCTTCAAATCAAACGGGAGAAAGCTGGTTGGCCCATATATGAGAGAATGGGTCTGTGTGGTCAGTGTGCGCAGTATAAAAAAAAATCCTGCAGCACGAAGTACATAATGAGAGAAAAAAAACTGACCATTTTTTTGGATTAAAACGCTGACTTTGAGGTGTATTTTCGTATAGTATTTATGGTTGTATTCTCTTTTTTATGGTCTCATTTGATAGAATGGACAACATACTACAGAAATGTAGATGATTTTGATTAGTTTTGTAATGAAAACGACCTTGAAATTGAGCTCAAATTAGGAGAAATGTTCGATTTTTGCAAATGTTCAAGAGTAAACAAATCACGCCACGCATCCAATACACATCAATTGGTGAGTATAATATTCTTTCACAAGTGCACTGATATTATTTATACCATTTTTTCAATAATGCAATAGTCTGCATAACGGTAAATCTTCTATTTTTTATGTGAATAAAAAATCAAAATCAAAAGCAAAAGTAATATAAGAGGGGCCTAAAGACGTGACTAATGAACAGATAACATCTTATTTTAGTGCCAGAAATGTCTGCATTGTTTATTCTGAACCCTATTTTGAAATTGACAACTTTTTTATTTTGCATGAAATTGGCCAAATTGCCAATTTCTGATCACTTTATTGGGTAGTTGAAATCGATAAATTAGTGGTTTCTTGTACTCAATCGATAGAACAAATGGAGTTCTAAAGAAATATCTATGAGTTTGGTCAACTGGAACAATGGAATTTACCGAAAATAGGGCTCAAAGTCGGCAAAATTGCCGATGCGTATATATTGCTGAGATCACTAACTTCGCGAGAGCGTAATTCCGTGAGTTTTCAATCAAATTTCAAACTATTGGTGTCTTTACCATCGGGAAACGATTCTCTATCATTTCATAAGAAAAAATAATTTATTTATTTTTTTTTAAATTTTGCGACAACAGAAGAGCACTCAGGATTGAGGGTTGCGACAGTCAAAGGGTTAAGTGTATTGAGTGTGAGCAGTGGGTGTGATGACAAGTGTGTTGAGAGCTAATCAGCATAGTCCTTGTGAATGAAAAATCCAGCAATTGGGTTAATTGAATACTGACCCCTCTTTTAAAAAAAAGAATTGAAAATTTATTTTTTAAGTGGGACCAAAGTATTTCAGCCTTCTGTTATGTGTTTATAAATATCTAAAGCTAATTTTAAAGACAAGTTTTTTAAATTAACCCTTTGGGGGTCGACAGGCCTTCTCAGGAAAGTGTTCCTGGGGTCGAAAATTTTGAAAAAAAAAAATTTTCTTATGAAATGATAGAGAATCTTTTTCCGATCATAACGCCACCAAAGTTATGAAATTTGATCGAAAACTAACGAAATTATGCTTTCGCGAAGTTATCGGTATCTATGACACTGACACATCGGCGATTTCACCCACTTCGAGCCCTATTTTCGACAAATTCCAATGTTTCAGTCTCCTAAAATTATAGCTATTTCGCTAGAACTCCATTTCTTCTATCGAATGAGTAGAAGAAACTGCCTATTTACCAATTTCATCTACCCAAAATAGTGGTCAGAAAATGGCAATTTTCCAATTTCACACAAATTTCAAACGATGTCAATTTCAAAATAGGGTCCAGAGTAAACAAGGCAGACATTCCTGGCACTAAAATAACATGTTCTCTGTTCATTAGCCACGTCTCCAGGCCCCTGTTCCATTACTTTTGCTTTCCATTTTGAATTTTTATTCTCACAAAAATAGAAGATTTACTGTTATGTATACAACTGCATCATTGTAAAAATGGTATAAATAATATCAGAGCACTTGTGCATGAATATAAGACTCGCCAGTTGATGTGTATTGGACGCATGGTGTGATTTGTTTACTCTTGAACATCGTCAAAAATCGAACATTTTCGCTACTTTGAGCTCAATTTCAAGGTACTTGGCATTATCATACCAATCAAAATCATCTCCATTTCTGTAATATATCTTCCATTCTATCAAATGAGACCAAGAAAACGAGAATACATCAATAAATACCATACGAAAATCGACTGCAAAATCGCTGTTTTATTCGAAAAAAACGGTCAGAGTTTTTTTTCTCTCATTATTCAGTGTGTACTGCAGGATTTTTTTTATACTGCGCACACTGACCACACAGACCCATTCTTTCATATGTATGCCTACCAGACGTTTTCTGCTTAAATTGAGGCCGCTAGAATTTGGGCATACTAGTACGGCACCAACCCCTGCTCGTAAAACGTACTAGTACGGCACCGACCCCGAAAGGGTTAATGAAGTTTATCCATGTTAAAAAATATGCTATGTTATTAAACCTAAGTAATACTTGTAAATATTTGCAAAAAAAATTCAATTCTTTAAAAAATGTTGCAACAAATCAGAAGCACGGAAAAAAAATTCTTGGAATAAAATAATCATATTTGTTATAAGCATTATAGCCAGAGGCAGAAATAAACAAACTAAAACAGACACACTCACATTCATGCACTAATATATACACCGAATAAGGTGGACTAGTATTGTATACCTTAAATGTTAAATATTTAGTACAATCAGTACTTACCATTAAAAATATATACAGTAGAACCCCTGTATCCACTGATTCAGTATCCACGGTTTCAGCTATTCAGTATCCACGGTTTCAGCTATTGATGGTTTACTGTGGCCCAAAAATACCTCTTTTGCATAATAATTGCCCCAAAATGCAAAATTAGAGAAGCTGGCAGTTCTTCAAAGAATAAGAGAAGCCATGAAGTTCTTCCCATAAGTGAAAGTGATAATTCTCCACTTATTGTGCATAATTTATCAATTAAACTTTATAAAAAGTATGTATAGGACTTATATATGTATAGGGTTTGCTACTATCCACGGTTTTGGTCCTTGGAACACATCCCCCGCGAATATGGGTGTCCTACTGTATATGGGAAAAGTTTGAGTAAATTTGAATATTGCAAATAGGATGTAAGAGATTGTGTGATATGACTCACGAAATTGTAATAACACAATTGCAAACAGACCACAGAACTGGTGGGATTTGAACCTTTGGTGAGTGAGTCTTAAAAATCAAGGCCCAGTGGTTAACACACTGGCCTGGCATTTTAAGCCTCAATTGCCATGGGTTTAAACCCTACCCTTTCTGTAGTTTGTATGTGGTATATTTGGGATTTTTTTTAATTGGTTTTATTTTTGTATGCATGCATTGTACATTTTGTATTTTTTCTGCTATACCAATGTAGAAATACCGGAGGTGATGGCAAGATAGTTTATTGTGACTGAAGTGAGGACATTTAAGTTTTAAAATAGTGTATATGCAAGATTTCTTAGGGAGGAGGAACCATTCTCATTATATATCAAGTTTCATAATTATATACATTATTATATACACATGGAAAATTCTCGAGGGATTAGTACCAAACTTGCACAAGAAAATCACTCCCTACGAAAGCAAAAGACTCGGCAGGCGATGTAACATCCCCCCAATGAAGAGCAGGGGTGCCACTAGCACGTTGAGGGACAACACAATAAGTGTCAGGGGCCCAAGATTGTTCAACTGCCTCCCAGCATATATCAGGGGGATTACCAACAAACCCCTGGCTGT
This sequence comes from Cherax destructor, assembly GCA_009830355.1. Lineage (NCBI taxonomy): Eukaryota > Metazoa > Arthropoda > Malacostraca > Decapoda > Parastacidae > Cherax > Cherax destructor. The sequence continues at coordinate 5,345 of WNWK01025656.1, forward strand.
CTTCAAGCAGGCACTGGACAGGCACCTAAAGTCGGTACCTGACCAGCCAGGCTGTGGTTCGTATGTTGGACTGCGTGCGGCCAGCAGTAACAGCCTGGTTGATCAGGCTCTGGTCCAACATGAGGCCTGGTCATGGACCGGGCCGCGGGAGCATTGACCCCTGGAATTCTCTCCAGGTAAACTCCAGGAATGGGGTTATGCTCCAACAACCCCACTGTAAGTCAAAAATATTGTAAGTTGAATATGAATATATGATAGATAAATAAATAAATTACTGTCACTGAATAAGTAAATAAACAAATAATTTAATCACTTTTGCGTCATAAATTCAAAATATATTAAGATGAACCATCATAAGTTGAGGAACACCTGTATTGCATAATCCAATAGCACCAACAGGCTTTTCTGGTCGTTATTGAACTGGTTAGCGTAAAATTGACTGATGCAAATAAATAGGCGTAATATCTGTTACTTCAAGTACCGTATGTAGTTGATATGTTGACATTTTAACTTTGTTTAGGTTAATTCAACCTAGTTGATGTTTTTATATACATATTAGAAGTTAGAACTTATGCTGATGAGCTTAAGAGTAATTAGGAACAATTTGTTTGCTTTGATAATCATTTAAAATTTTGGGAAAATTTGTGAGTGCAGATGTTATAAGATGATTAAAATTGATATAAGAGAGTGCATGCCATATATGTACACCGAGAGGTGTATACCTCCATATATTACAGTATTTTTGACTGGTGGTGAACAGGTTACAAGCAGCCTTAATGATCCTCATGTAGTTACTAGGCTTTAAATCCCATTAACCAAACAAGTAGTGAGTGAGTGAGTCCAACTTCTAAATGGCTGGCAAGTGGTGTGTTTCATGGACGGCCATGTGAGATAGTCTGATCGACATGTAGAATTATTATTCTTTCCCCACTGGAGACATGACCCCCATGGACCTGGATGAGAGCTTCAATTCTAACCACTAAGCTATAGAAGTTGGTTAAGAGGCACGTGAGTTTCCCTGTCTCCTAATATATTGTTTATTTTTCCCTTATAATCTACCTTGTCTATAATTACTATCACCTTTGCTTTGTCTGTTTTCATAAGGTGAAGTCTAGGATCTTTCCTTAATTCATTTTATAACTTAACAAATCTTTGAGGACTATTATGTTGCACAGGTCTGAGCAACATAATTATCCTCAGACCTGTGCAACCCAATTGTCCTTAAAGATTTGTTAAGTTATATTGTACCATGAATTAAGGAAAGATCCTAGACTTCACCTTATGAAAGCAAAGCAAATTCAATACGTAGTAATTATAGGGGAAAAATAATACATATATTATTAGAAAACAGAGGAACTGATGTGCCTCTTAACCAGTCACTCTGATGAAAAAAATTACAGAATATGGGACACCATGCTCATAACTTTGCACCTGTAGATATAAATAGTTAATTACAAATCAGTAATTACCCAGTACACACACCTCGTGAGTACACATCATGTACACACCATAAATATTGTCCTTATTTTGAATGCTTCTGCCTGAATTGTCTGTTCATTGTTATACTATATTTATAATATACAATAATAATAATATTAAAACAATATTAATACTGCAATAATAATAATAATAATCTTACAGTTTCATCAGTGTAAAGTATGTACAGTGGTACCTGTACTTACAAGCAAAATTCGTTCCAGTCGGCTATTCAAGTGCCGATACTGAAGGAATTTTGTCCCATAAGAAATAATGAAAATTAGGTTAATCCATTTCAGACCCCTAAAAATACACTTACAAAAGCACCTACAAAAATACACTTACATAATTGTTCGAGTTGGGAGCTGCTCGTAAGTAGAGGTACCACTGTATTTGGTTCTGCCCATTTTTTCATGTTTTCTAAGAACCTTGTCCAAAGTGTGTTTCTATGTGACCTGCCTTTACAAAATTGAGTGGTTTTTTTTTTATTGGTTAGTATCAAACGTGCCTTGATAAGTTTTACCACATGGTACAGATGAAAGTGATTGTAATAATTTGTGCACAGAATAAAATTGTAATAATTTTTGCACAGAATAAAAAAAAAAACCAGTTTGCTGCAATTTTCAAAAGTAACTGTTAAACTTTAATTATATCTCAAAATAGGTTTTATATTAAATTGTTTTACATGTGCATACACAATGAAGGGAAAATCCAGACACAACATTCAGCTGGTGTAGGAGTGGAAAATGGCTCAGTTAAGAGAATAAGTGATACTATTGAAAACCATGAATCCAACCAATGCTTACATTACTCTCAAAATTGTAATAACACAGTTGCAGACAAACCAGGGTATGGGTGGGGTTCAAACTCATGATAAGTGAATCGTAAAACTCCAGGTCAGATTGCATTGCTACACTCAAGCTGTCTAAGAATTATATTCCCCTAAGAGATGAGTAAGACATGGGTGAAACAGTTAGGTATCTTTAAGTTTATTTAGGTGCATTAGGGCCCCAATTATACGGCAGGTTAGGTTCCAGGCTGCCACTGGAAAGAGGACATCACTGGAAAGCAGAACACTATTTTTTCCACTTATAAATGCATATAAATGCCAGATAACAAGTTTACACTAACATATATTAAAAACAATAAAAAGTAAAATACACACACAGTATACTCATTACTTACCTCAAAATATTTGTAGTCTTAATGTAGGGTGAGAGGTGAGTAGTATTTATTGTAAGAAGTCAGGTGTGGGAGGTATGGTAGCCAGCCAAGACACCCCACCCACACGTAATGTACTACAACATTTAAAGCGCCCTAGAGCGATAAAATGCATATACAGTACTCATTACTTACCTTAAAATATTTGTAGTCTTAATAATGTAGGGTGAGAGGTGAGTAAATTAGGTAAAACAAATAAACAAGAGAGAGAGAATGAGTAAATGAGAGAGAAGAGAGACACGGAGTTATGTAAATAAGCAGATGAACACATCTGGTTTTGGTTCATACACGTAACATCTCATATTTATGTTAATTTATTCTACTGTGGGGTGTATTTATCATGTTTATATGTTACGTGGCGTGTTTATTATATAATTTTGAAAAAATATCATAGATGGATTAATGAAAATGTTTATATTAATGTAATATATGACATTTAATGTGCCTCAGAGTGATTATTATTGTGTATTATTATTATTATTATTATTATTATTATTAATATGGCATCCTCAAGACTAATAAGACACTCTTAGTTATTTTAATGTGTACCTGCACGCCAGCTCAGTTTATAAGTTTATTTAGGTACAGGTACACACAAGTATAATTATCAGAGTACATACTGTATAGTATATAAAATTTGAAATAATTTTAAAACACTCAAAATTTTGGAAACTTTCTGGACATAATGGAGAGACGCGGTGCTCACAGAGAATGTAAACTGGGTGGGGCACGGTGACTGTATTAGAAAGTCAGGTGGGGGGAGCCGTATAGCGAGTTTTGGTCATGATTCGAAATGTCCGTATTAACGGAACTCCGTAACATATGTGTAAATTACCTAGGATAACCCTGAAAAGTCAAAGTGAATTATTTCCATTGGGGTCTTTGTAATATATATTACAAAGACGCCAATGGAAATAATTCACAAAATTGTAATAACACTATTGCAAACAAAGCCCGGTGACTTACGCACTGGCCTGGAGTTTTACGACTCACTGGCCCCGGGTTCAAACCTCACCTGTTCCATGGTTTGATTGTAATATCTGATCGCAGTGGAATCTCGGTGTTTGAATGTAATTGGTTACCAGGTGGTGTTCAAACTGCAGAAATTTCAACGTCAGAAACAGTATTTGCCAGGCTTTCATTATCAGCCTCACACACTGGAGGATGAAGTATACTTTTGAAACAGAGCTTTCCTGTAAAGTTTTTTTTACAACTGAACTGTAAACAAGTCAACACATTCAAACTCCAGAAAAACATTCAAAGACCAAGTCAACTTTTCTGAACAAAATTGTTAGGACTCCAGTTCGTTCGAGGTCTGGTACGTTCGAACACCGAGGTTCCACCGTATTATCTTTATTGTCAAAACGTTTCACCTGCACAATAGGTCATTAATCACATCTGTATTTTGACAGAGGCTTGTTGTGCAAGCAGAGAGTTTGAGCACTAAAAATACCTAACTGTTGAACGTGTGTCTTACTCATCAGTTGTCAGTGTTGGCTGGTAAGCTTTGTCAGGAAACAGGACAAGTGTTTCTTGACATGGGTCTGAATTTGTCTTGTCAAGTGTTATATTCATTTATTATGGTTCCTTTGAGAGGCATGTATTTTTTTTCATAATTAGGCCTATTCTTAGTACAGTGGACCCCCGAGTTTCGTAAACCCCGGAAATCATACAATTATGTAAGTATAATATTGTAAGTGCTTGTGGAAGTATATTTTTGGGGGTCTGAAATAGACTAACCTACGTGACATTTTTCCTTAAGGGAGTAAATTCGTTCGGTAATGGCACTTGAGCAGACTTAAGGAGTGAAGTTTTTACGAAACTCGGGGGTCCACTGTACTAGCTGGAGGTGTGTGTGTGTGTGTGTTCATGAGATGGTTGATGGTACTACTTTGGCTAGCTTCTCAACTCCCATGTACCATGGTACACTCCTGTGTGCCATTCATGGTACAGTATTAAGACTAGCTCTTCAACTCCCTTGAACCATTCATGGTACAGTATCAATACACTTTATGTTTTTTCTGTATATAATTTGATGCTTTGACATTCCTTTTCTATTGCTTATTATTATAAGTAACTAATACCGAATATATGAGTGAGTGTAAAAAATAAAGAAGCCACAATACAGTGACTGGAACAATACACAAATAAGCTCCACATGCGAGTCTGAAATTTATGGCAACTTTTGGCCCAACTTGGGCCATTTAGGTCCAACTTGGACCATTTTGGCCCAGCTTGGACCATTTTGGTCCAACTTGGACCATTTTGGCCCAACTTGGACCATTTTGGTCCAACTTGGACCATTTTGGCCCAACTTGGACCATTTTGGTTCAACTTGGACCATTTTAGCACAATTTGGACCAAAACATCATCATAAGTTTATCTAATTTGCAGGTTATTTGTGTTAAATAAATTAATAAAAATACACACACACACATATATATATATATATATATATATACAGTGGTACCTCGAGTTACGATGGTCCCCAAAATCGCCCTTTTATGTAAGTTTATTTTTTTAAATGCTTTTGTAAGTATATTTTTGGGGGTGTAAAAGGACTAGTTTATTTTACATTATTCCTTATGGGGATAAATTCGTTTGGTAATGGCACTTGAACAGCATTCTCGAACGAAAAAATATCGTAACTCGAGGTACCACTGTATATATATATATATATATATATATATATATATATATATATATATATATATATATATATATACACAGTGGAACCCCGGTTAAAGAACACCCCGGAAATCATGCAATTATGTAAGTATAATATTGCAAGTGCTTGTGGAAGTGTATTTTTGGGGGTCTGAAATAGACTAACCTAAATGACATTTTTTCTTAAGGAAGTAAATTCGTTCGGTAATGGCACTTGACCAGGCTTCTGCAATGAATTTTTTTCATTAACCGGGGTTTCTCTGTATATACATATACTATATATATATATATATATAATATAGTATATACTATATATGTGTTATATATAATATGTATGTATAGTAATGCAAAACTGTTATACATATTTCTCATAAAGTTTAAGATGTTGATAATGTTGTGCTGGATTAAAATAATGTATCAAAATATAATTTAGTATCTTCTTAATATGATGACCCAGTGCCTGGTACCTGGGCAAGAGCTTTGACATATTCTTTAGAATTTTTGGTACGAACGCGTCTCATCATTCACCTTTGGCCTTCCAGTGTGTGTTCTTGTCTGTCCTCTTAAGATAAATGGTGCAATATTGAGGTCATTATTCTGCAATAGGAAATTATTACTGGATAATGATTTGATGTTTGGTTTCTTGCTCTCCAAGCAATGAGGTTCAGAGGGAGGGAGAAGGGTAGGTAGACAGCTTTATGGTAAGTTTATTTAGGTACAGGTACACATAAGTACAATTATCATACCTGGTAAAGTGTGTAAATTACCTAGCATAACCTAGAAAAATCAAAGTGACTTATTTCCATTGGGGTTCTTGTATTTCCATTGGTGTCTTTGTATTTCCACTGGGGTCTTTGTATTTCCATTGGGGTCTTTGTATTTCCATTGGGGTCTTTGTATTTCCATTGGGGTCTTTATTTCCATTGGGGTCTTTGTATTTCCATTGGGGTCCTTGTATTTTCATTGGGGTCTTTGTATTTCCATTGGGGGTCCTTGTATTTCCATTGGGGGTCCTTGTATTTCCATTGGGTATGTCAGTACTTTGAAGTTAATAATTTGCTGGATGATCTGTAGCCAGGCAGGACTCTTGTTATACCTGAGACTGAAGGAACTGAAGCCTCAGTTTCAACAGTCTCCTGAATCCTGAATGGTGAGAGGTAAGAAGCCTTGACTTCTTATCCATATAGTATACTGTACAGTGCATGCCGGAGGGTGGGTGTGTGGTATAGTTGGAGGAGGTATCAACCCTGGCACTGCTCCAGTAACTTTGGTTACATCCATATATACTGTACAGTGTATGCCAGAGGGTGGGTGTATGGTATTGTTGGAGATGTTGTCAACCCTGGTGCTGCTCCAGTAATTTTGGTTACAATATTTGCACTAAAGAAAGGGGCTGTGTCTAAATAACTTTTTCTGTTTTAAATGTATGCACTCGGGTCCAAAAACCCACCACACTAGAGCTCAAACCTCTTATGCCACAAGTAATGTTTACATAGACTTTATACCTGTTTGTCACAACGTCTGCACTTAGCTTAGCATCACCACCGCTACAATATTGTTGAAGAGAACCACAATATAAAACACCTTACTGCAGGGGTTCCCATCCTGGGATGGGGCATGTGCCCCCAGGGGGTGCGACAAAAAATCCTAATGAAAAGCATAATTCTGTTTATTTTGCCAAAAAAACTTTTCTACTTGCTCAATTTATGTTTGCATTTTATGCACTGAAATGAAAGTTTATTTTTTGAGTTCAGTTTGTTCACCCACATTAATGTATTTGGTTCAGTGTGATCCCAAAATTAGAAATCTGACTTCTTCATCTTCAAATGTGATATTATTTTTGTAGGGAGTGCAACATTAATCAAACATTTCCTAGGGGTCCAAGGCATAGAAAAGGTTGGGAACCCCTGACTTACTGTGTTGAAGAGGAGGAGGAAGAAGAGGAAGAGGAGGAGGAGGATTTTGAAGCAATAACTGCTGTTTTGTGGGGATTAGACTATTTATAATGTTTTGAGTGAAGAACTGGAAATTATTCCAGATGGTTATATTTAGAGTTGGTAATTAAGCCATATAAATTGGATGTGAAACATTGGGAATTATTCACTTTATATGTATTAATATACACTAATATTATTTGCACATTACATATGCACATGGAAATTATCTCTTTTGCCAATTTTTGGCTGAAATTTTAAGAATTCAGTTCAATTTTTGGATGCTAGGTTATAAAATCTGTATTTTTATGGTTAGTCATATATAAAGATTGATGTCAGTCTGATTATGAGAAGAAAGATTAGTGGTTAAATATCTTAAATTTAGGATAAATTATCAGTATTATGAAAAAAATATAACATATTTAAGGTAAGATTTACTTTTTTTTTTTTTTGTATATATAAACCAAGTCAGAAAATTGGAAAGTTGTAAGATGTGATTATATTTGGGGTAGAATTTGAGCATCTTGTATTTTTCTTCTTTAATCTTTGATTTCCTTATTTGTTTTTATTATATTTATAATTATTTCTTTGTCATTTTTTTTTTTTACAATTGAAGTCCCTCACTCGGTGTTATACAGCAACGGAGGTCGTCTTTGTAGCTCAATTACTGCCATGAATTAGTGTCACATTGTGTTCCAGTGTCAGTTCTTCAACTTTTCAAGTACAGTATGTAGATGGTAATTATATTTCTTGCACACAGTGAAACAGTGGCTTGGCTGAGTTTGTTTGTGTGTGTGTGTGTGTATGTGTGTGTGTGTACTCACCTAGTTGTGGTTGCAGGGGTCGAGTCATACCTCCTGTGTGTGTGTACTCACCTAGTTGTGGTTGCAGGGGTCGAGTCATAACGAGTCATAGCTCCTGTATGTGTGTGTGTCTGTGCGTGCGTGCATATGTGCATGTGTGTGTACTCGCCTATTTGTGGTTGCAGGAGTCGAGTCACAGCTCCTGGCCCCGCCTCTTTGCTGGTTGTGTGTGTGTACACTTGTGTACACTGAGTTTTATTCAAATTTTTTTTTGGTTCACATTTATTGGACCGTAGCCTCTGGTGTTCTAACATATCTGCTCTTAAAGATGTGAATATTTTGTTTTCCACCTCCTTGTTTAATTCACTTATTTTTATTAATCTGAGACTAAAGGAATAATGCTTAACATCTCTTATGGTTCATCTGTGCCTTTAGCTTACAATCATATATACGTACAGTGGTACCTCGAGTTACGATATTTTTTCGTTCGAGAATGCTGTTCAAGTGCCATTACCAAACGAATTTATCCCCATTAGGAATAATGTAAAATAGACTAGTCCTTTTACACCCCCAAAAATATACCTACAAAAGCATTTAAAAAAATAAACTTACATAAAAGGGCGATTTTGGGGACCATCGTAACTCGAGGTACCACTGTATGTGTGTGTGTGTGTGTGTGTGTGTGTGTGTGTGTGGGGCAGGTGTTGGTGTACTCCCCTATTTGTGGTTGCATGGGTCAGTCCACAGCTCCTGGCCCCACCTCTTCACTGGTTGCTACTAGGTCCACTCTCTCCCCTCGCCAAGAGTTTTACTGTACCTGTGTTTGTGTGTGTGGTTGTGTGGTGTGCATGTGTGTGGTTCTGTGGGTGGAGTATTGGAGTTGATCATGCAAGACAAAATACATGCAATAGCCAGTTTTCTGATCTTCATAACAGGTGTTGAGTGGTTTGCTATGTGTAAATTGAGATTGAGAATAATCAACAACCAGTCCATCAGTCTATGCTTGTTGGTGTAGTTACTGCCAGAGTTTGTTAAGTGTTGTGTGATTTATTGTTAAGGTGATTATTTACTGACAGATTAATAAAAGCTACATGCATTGTTCATATGCTATTCAAGTTTAATATAACCAGTAACTTGTGATACTTTTTAGGGCAGAGTTTTTTTTCTTAGAGATGGTGGTTGCAAGATACTGTAGTCTTCATTTTTGAGCTGTATTATTGTGCTGCAGTTATTACAGTTTGGGGTGGCTATTATAACACGGGAATTAATTATCTATTTTTTCATTCAACGTCGTAAAGGTGGCTATGAAAAGACAAATAACCATCTCTGTGATAAATTGCACAGTAGATTTAGTAAATGCCATAAAAAGAGAGTTAAAACATGGGCTCTTTGATTTGCCTGTCAGTCATCTAACTGATTATTGCAAGTAAACAAGTGTGTACTTTTGTCATAGGTATGGGGGGTTATGTGCAAGCTAATGTCCTGTGCTTTGCAGTTTTATGGTTCCATTTTTTCTTGTCCATCACTGTTCTTACACAAATAATGTTATGAGGTTATCGCTCGGGTCAATAAACCTGTGTGTGTGTATGTACTCACCTATATATGGTTGCAGGGGTCGATTCAGAGCTCCTGGCCCCACCTCTTCACAGGTGACTAGCAGGTCCATTCTTTCCTGGCTTCAAGAGCCTTATCGTACTTCTTAATGCTATGTATGTGTGTTTGTGTTTATATGGGCTTCTTGTACCTGTTTGTTGAAGAATGAGACACTTTTCCTCAATAAAGATTCCTGAATGCTGTACAAGTGTCTCATTCTTCAAATGGTTTTTCTAAACCAATTATCACAGTTTGTTGTTCGCAGAGGGTCAAATCTCAGCTCCTGGTCCTGCCACGTGGGTCCTGCCTCGTGGGCCCTGTCATACCTTTTCTTAAAGTTGTGTATGGAGCCTCTTCTCATAGTTCATTTTCTTACCTCTGGTACTAGTCTCATTGCATACCTCTAGATTTACTCCAGTTTCTTAATATGCTTTATCATGAGAGGGTTCCTTATAGGTACTGAACACTCCCAGGTGGTCCTGACACATGTTGTATATAGGGCCCTGAATGACCACATGAATATAGGGCCCTAAATAACCACATGAATATAGGACCCTGGATGACCACATGAAGGTTGCCGTGTCTCTGGCAATATGCTCAGCACTATACTCACCCCAGGTCTTTCTCCTTGAATGAAGCTTGCAGCCTCAGTTCGAGTGTATACTCAGTTGCTGGAGTTTGATTCCAGTAGCCACTTGTCTGACCAATCTTAGTTTGTCCAGATCCATTTGTAACCATTCCTTGTTCTTGTCCTTTTTTTTATTCTCATTAATTGTGTAGTACAGTGGACCCCCGAGTAACGAGCAAAATTCATTCCAGAAGCCTGCTCAAGTGCCATTACCAAACGAATTTACTCCCTTAAGAAATAATGTCAAGTAGGTTAGTCCATTTCAGACCCCAAAAATACACTTACAAAAGCACTTACAATATTATACTTACATAATTGTACGATTTCCGGGGTGCTCGTAACTCGGGGGTCCACTGTATATGTTATTTATGAAAAACAGAAACATTATTGGTCCTAATATTGATCCTTGTGGAAACCCACTTGTTAAATTTTTACTCTGATATATCTTCTCACACAGTCACTCTTCTGTTTCCTTTCCGAAACAGAAGGAATGTACAGGAAATGTATAGTACAGTGGACCCCCGAGTTACGTACACCCCGGAAATCGTACAATTATGTAAGTATAATATTGTAAGTGCTTTTGTAAGTATATTTTTGGGGGTCTGAAATGGACTAACCTACTTGACATTTTTTCTTAAGGGAGTAAATTCATTCGGTAATGGCACTTGAGCAGGCTTCTGGAATGAAGTTTTTACGATACTCGGGGGTCCACTGTACTGCAGTACTGTACATTCCCTGTTATTTCTATTTCCTCAAGTTTTTTCTTCTGCATCTTTGTTAAATCATGTGCAGTCTTGGTTATTATTATTATTATTGTCTTTTATCCTCTTCTGAAGATCTCTGGGTCCTGGCACTTTCTGGCTTGGTCCTCCATTTTATTTACTGACTTAACCTCTAGTTTCATTTCCTGTTATACTGCAGTCTCAGAAATTTTCTCATCTGAAATCTGGTTTCTCCCATCCTGCACCTGCTCCTCTTCTCATAATGTTTATGCCCTAAAGTTATTCTTAATTTAGTACTGTATGGTTGCTGACCTCCAGAGACTTCTCATTCTGTTTTGCTTATAGAATATGCACTTAATACTAGATCTAGTATTTCTGGCTCATTCCCTCCTCCTCCCTCTCTTGTGTCCTTCACATGTTTCATCACCACCTTCATCATCTTAACTCTCCATGTCTTGGCTTCCTCATGTGGGGTCCCAATTCTCACAGCCTTTTACTTTGTGGTCGAAATCTCCCATAATTTGCACCTTTGCTCTGGCCACATATGTTTTTCTTACTACTTCCACCACAGTGTCAACGATTACCTTGTTAATGGTCTTCATGTTCCTGTCTTGGTCTCCCACTAATTTGGGGTGAGTTGTAGGTCACAGCTGTTATTCTCCTTGTCAGTAAGATGCCCAGAGTTATTTTTAAGGGGACATATCTTATCCCTAACTTTGTTCTATAAACCTGGAAAAAACTTTTTGGGTTAGTTTTTGAATCCCTAGCAACTTTAATTTCATAGTCCCGTTTAGCTTTTCTTCTACCTTTTTTAACGTCCCTCTTAATGTCAGTATGTGTAGTTAGTCACTCTTTTCTTCGAAGCTTTACTGGTTTCTATTTAGCAGTGCAACTTGTTACCCTCCCATTTCCTTTTTATTCCTCATTACTTGATAACCTTCTGGGGATATGCCCTCTGCTAATACTGTATTTCAGTTTTGTCTGTGATAACTGTGATGTTTGGGGTCTTCTGTCTGTTCTCTCAAGTCATTATTCATGTTTGATAATTTGCATTTGTGTCCCAGAGATTAAACATTTTTTTTAATCTATGCTCTGGTTTATGAGTGGGTGGGTGAGTGAGTGTGTGAGCGAGTGAGTGGGTGAGTGTGCGAGCGAGTGAGTGGGTGAGTGAGTGTGCGAGCGAGTGAGTGTGCACAAGCGAGTGAGTGGGTGAGTTAGTAAAGAACAAAGTCACAATACTGTGACTGGAACAATACACAAATATCCCTCACATAAAAGAAAGAATCTTATGACATTTTGGTCCGACTTGGACCATTAACTAGCCACATGCTAGTTAACCCTTAAACTGTCCACACGTAGATATACGTTTACGTGTGTACTGCTCCGAACGTAGATCTACGTTTTTTTTCAAATGCTTTTAACCTTGCCACGATAAGCCTGAGTTGCCTAGAGATTAGAGAATGGGTCTGTGCCCTCAGTGTATGCAGTATTACAAAATGTGGGAATGACAAACAAAACGCACTCTTCATTTTAAACAAAAACAACAATTTATTTTTTTCTCAATATTCGGTCAGCTACGCACGTAAACGTATATCTACGTGTGGAAAGTTTAAGGGTTAATGGTCCTAGCTGAACTGAAACGTCATCATAAGTTCCATTCTTGTGTGTGCGGGCTATTTGTGTAGCGAGTAAGTGTATAAGGGAGTGAGGCAGAAAGCAATGTGAGTCTAGAGTGAGAGACTAAGAGTGTGGTATCTTGACTCGAGCGAGGCTTGTGTTTACTCCCCATAAATGCACTCTTCACCACAACAATCAACTTACCATGTACAGCCGTAGTTTACCAGGTACATTTTTTTCATTTAATGTATTCTTAGGAGAAGATGCTGTGATATACTTTGTTAACAATAATAAATTTGTTATTGTTTCTTTGTTTATATTTTCAATCCTAACTAATACATTTTTTACAATGAATAAACCTTGATAAATGTTCATAAAACATTTATTAATATACATTATTATGGTTATATAGTATAGTTATATGGACAGAAAATATTTAGAAAACCGGTGTATAATTTCTTAAGGGCACTCTTATGGGCTCGTATTAGCATGATGTTAATACGAGGCCATAACACTCATTAACTACAGGATCCATGGAAACATAGCCCAGGAGGATACACAAGAGCAAAAATAAAAAGTCACAATACCGTGACTGGAACAATACACAAATATGTGAATAAATGGATCGAAACGTTGTCATAAGTTTCGTTCTCCTATTTGCAGGTTATTTGTGTATGCACAATTCTGATTCTGATTGATATCTCATCATACATATGTAAATATTATAGATGTATGCTCCAAGACTTAACACGCTTTTTTTTTCCTACTTTTTTATATCTGCCACTTGCATTAAAAACAAAATAATCAAGAAAGCTGGTAAAATCATATTTTTTTCTCTTGCTCTTTCTCTATCTGTATTTCTCTTTGTCTTTCTCCTGGTTATGATACAGGGTGTTTCAAAAAGATGGACCCGATTGTGAAATGTACTTTGAAATTGGGCCCATCTTTTTGAAACACCCTGTATATTTCATGAAGCTTCGGCAAGTTCCCGTAAACCACTAGACTTCTTAGGAACCTATAGTATATTTGGGTTACCTTTTGGTCAAAATGAAAATTAACCAAATATAAGAGAAAATATCTGGCGGTGCTGGAATTGTATTTAAATTCTAGCTTAGTAAACCTATATACAAATAATAATTGATTGATATAAAAATGTAGAGTGAGAGTAAGCAGTGTTGGAGGAGGTATGTTGTGTGGTGAGTGAGTTTTGTTTCTGTTACAGATGTGTTGATGCGGCTGGAAGGTTTGGTGGGCGGCGGGGGGCCGCTTGCTGGTGCCTCCACGCTATCTAATATGAATATGGGCGTAAACATGGGCGGGAATGTGGGCGGTGGTGAGGAGGTAGGCGTGGTTGCATGCCCGGTGTGCAGTAAGAGAGTGCAACTGAGCTACTTGTCTCTCCATCTGAAGAGGACCCACGACTCCCTGGAGGTCCGCTGCCCACTCTGTGCTAAGATGTTCAAGAATAAACACAGTCTGAGTGTGCACCAGGCCAGGTACCATCCCAGGAACCTTCACACCGCTCCTGCCGCAGTTACAGTGGCACCTTCGTCTTCCACGCCCGTCTCCCCTACAGGCCATCACCATCACCACCACCCACGCCCGCCCACGCCCACATACCTCCAGCCCTCGCCTACCCAACAGATTCCCAGTACGCCTACCAACCCAGTAGCACCTCAACATGTGTACTCTCAAGCACCACCCCAAACCTCAGGTCTCTGGTATCACACCCACTTAGAGGATAACTCTCCTACTCTGCAAGCAAGTCCTCCAGGTCCAGCACCTCCATACTCTCCATAGCCCCAGAGGCTCAGGTACGCCCCCACACGCCGCCCACCAACCGCCCACGCCGCCCACTCAGGCTCTTGCTTTGCTTGCTGTTACTCAACGTGTTTTAGTGGTAAGCCGAAGCCAAATATCCGAGAACTGTATTGTGGTTGGGATACGAAACTCTCGTGCAAGTAACTGACCAGAATACAGTACTCGCTCAAGCTTACTACTAAACATATCTGATCTCTTCCAGTCACTCTGCCTCGCTTCCCTCTCTCACTCGTTGCCTCTAGTCTTTCACTCGACGTCACTGCTGTCTTGAATTCTTGGTGCTGTGGGTCTATTCTCTCTGTGACATCTTGCTTCTTGTTCTCATACTATATATGCATGCCTTCTAGATGCTGTGCTTGAAGGTGTTGGTGATGCTAGTAACAGCTTTTCGAGACATCGAATATTAAGAGCATTGCAATATTGGGTAAAAATCTTCATCATTGTATGGGACAACTTGTTTATATATATTTTCGTTCTAATTGATCTATGGTGAAGTGACCCACTCACCGCCATAAACTGATGACACTGTATACATGTGGTGGTGTTCTTGTGTTCCAGGCTTGGATCTGCTGCGGGCCTTTGAGTACGGAGCGACTGCAACTGAACTCGGTCTACCTGGGTCAATGGGTAGCTATCTGGACGTTGGTGGAGGGCTTCATGGAGGAGGACTGGGAGGTGGGGTCCATGGAGTGCCATGGAGGAGACCTCTTGGAGGCAGCGATGGCTACGTTTCCTGTCCACAGTGCCAGAAACCCATTACCTCGTATAACCTCAACCGCCATGTTCGGATGGTCCATTCTAATATGGAACATGCAACGTGTCCTGTCTGTTGCAAAGAATTTAAGAACAAATACTCCTTAGCTACACATATGCACAGACAGCACTCAGACCCCTCCAGTAGTGGACACCCTCGGACTGCCTGTTAGATATCCCGTGTTTTTTTTTTCAGAGTTTAAGTGTAAAGATAGATCTTTTTTATACCTTTGGCAACATTAATGATGCAGCTCGTAAGATATTTTTTGTTCGGTGTGCACAAAGCGTCTTCTGTTTTTGTCTTTCCAAAGATTTTATATTAGAAAAGTATCTGTCATAGATGACAGAGGTGATTCTGTGGTTGTGTTGATGACATACAGTCAACATTTCCTGGGAGTTGATCTCAGTATGGGCGAGACTTTTACTCTAGTGGAGTGAGATGCGTCTTAAGCAGAAGTAAAAACTGCCTTTATAACATTGTGAAAAGTTGTATAGTTCAGTTATTTATTGATTTAATTTTCCTTCGAGACACAGAAACAGTGATAACGATGAGTGCAGAGTACACAAGCATTTCAGATTCATCCGCAGTGTATTTTTCTCTCTCTTACTTTAGATACACACATTCAGAGTTCTTATATTACATACATATTGTATATATGTGACTGGGATTCAAACTCGATGTCTGGCGGTCCTAGAATTACCAGCCTGCTCAGATATGGAAAACTTGAGGAAATTAAAACTGTATCAGGATATACAACAAATTCTAATTACGCAATAGATCGAAAAACTAATGTGAAGGACCTGGGAGTGATAATGTCAGAGGATCTCACCTTCAAAGACCACAACAATGTATCTACCTCATCTGGTAGAAAAGTGATAGGATGGATAATGAGAACCTTCAAAACTAGTGATGCCAAACCCATGATGATTCTCTTGAAATCACTTGTTCTCTCTAGGGTGGAATACTGTTGAACACTAACTTTCCCCTTCAAGGCAGGCAAATTTGCTGACCTGGAGAGTGTACAAAGAACTTTCACGGTAGGCATAAGTACGATAAAGCACCTGAATTACTGGGAATGGTTGAAGTTCCTTGATTTGTATTCCCTGGAATGCAGGCAAAAAGGATACATGATAATAGTATACACTTGGAAAAATTTTAGAGGATTAGAATCAAACTTGCACGCGAAAATCACTCAGTATGAAAGCAAAATATTCAGCAGGAAATGCAACATTCCCCCAATGAAAAGCAGGGGCGCCATGTGTACACTAAGAGACAACACAATAAGTGTCAGGGGCCAAGATTGTTCAACTGCCTCCCAGCATACATAAGGGGGATTACCAATAGACCCCTGGTTGTCTTCAAGAAGGCGCTGGACAGGCAACTAAAGTCAGTACCTGATAACTGGGCTGTGGTTCTTCCTTCGGTCTACATGCGGCCAGCAGTATCAGCCTGGTTGATCAGACCCTGATCCACCACAGAGCCTGGTTTCAGACCGGGCTGCAGGGCTGTTAACCCCTGAAACCCTCTCCACATATACTCCAGGTATACTATAGTAAGTTACATTGATTCTCCTACCATAACACTGGGAATGTTGGTGATGGCCATTAATTGCGACATATTAATAGGTTTAATGGTCATCATCAAGTGTCCCAGTGTCTTGGATGGAGAATCATAGTGATTGGTACAGTGGCTGAGGCGATGACCTCAGAGTTCTAGGACTGTCAGATTGCCAGCTTGATTTTCAATCACTCTGATGTTACACGAGATCATTAAGATTGTTCAACACACACATAGGCACACACACACACACGGCCACAAATAGGTCAGTACACACACACACATACACACACACACTTAGTGCCATACACTCTTTCTGATAAATGTGCTATTGTGATTTTCATTTCCCATTTATGTGAGCCACTAATGTATACATAGATGGGCAACTTTTCCTCTCTTGTTACCAGTATTAATGTTACCATCATTGGTTGTTTTCATAATTAAAAACCAGCATTTATATTCTGTAATGTCACTTACAGTGTGACAGTTCTGTTCACTCTGCTTTTAGCAGCATTTTTTGTGTATATCATGAATTTTCAGCTCATTTTCTTCGAAATTGTTCATCTGTGACATGTATTTGATTATGTAGAGTGACGCATAAGTCTTCAACCATAGGGAAAATAAAACAATGCAAATGTGCAACATTAACGTATGCAACATCTGCCTTAATACCAGTTACAGTGAACTTTTGTGACTATATCAAAATTATTTCCTGCTTACCACTAAAATTAGTACAGTGTTTTGACAAAAAAAAAACATTTTTATAGTCAAAATACCTATACCTGGAGGGGGTTCTGGAGGTCAATGCCCCCTGCGGCATGGACCTAACTAATCTGTTTAGATTTTACTGTACACTTTATGTGATTTTTTTAATAATATATGAAATATTAAAAACAATTAGAAAAATGAACTCACTCCTTACGAAAGCAGACGATGCAACATACCCCCCAGTGAAAAGTAGGGGTGCCATTGGTACACTAAGAGAAAACACAATAAGTGTCTGGGGCCCAAGACTGTTCAACAGCCTCCCACCAGCCATAAGGGGAATTACCAATAGACCACTGGTTGTCTTCAAGAGGGAGCTGGACAGATACCTAAAGTCAGTAACGGACCAGCCGGGCTGTGGCTCGTATGTAGGACTACGTGTGACCAGCAGTAACAGCCTTGATCCACCAGGAGGCCTGGTCATGGACCGGGCCGCAGGGGTGTTGATCCACGGATTACCCTCCAGGTAGACTGAACAGAATCTATTGATAAATGCATTTTTTTGCATTTTTTCTGTTTTTTTCTCCACATGGTTCCAAACTTATGCAGCACTGATGTTCCTTTATTTAATTTAATAAAAAAATACCTAGAGTGTTTTACTTTTCTAAAACTGTTTTTCTTCATACTATTTTGAGCTGGTTATTATTACAGAAAATAGTAAAACTTGATTGCAAATTACTTGGGTTATAAAAGATGGAGAGAAATTACCATAGTTTCTCCTTAATTACTGGATGGTGCAGCAATTTTCGAATCGCTCGCCGATCTCCCCCTGGTCCCACATCCAAATGACCAAGACCCTTACATGACGATTCGACTCTTCCTTCTCGTTCATCTCAGAAACGACTAGCACGTCGCGCACTCCCCTTAGATACTTTGTTTCACACTACTCAATGGACAAAGTTTTTTACTCTCAGACCGACTACTCCAACTACCTATCTTTCCGATCATAGTATTGGTAAAGCTCTCCTACGCCATGTAGGCAAAGATATCTCTTTTCACGCTCTCAAGAGCGGCACTCGCATCATCACAGTCCAGAATGCTGGCCAAGCTCGTGATCTTTCCCTTCTTACGACCATAGATACTATTCCTATCACTATTGACAAGCATCATTCTCTTAATTCTTGTAGTGGTATTGTCATTTTACCCCACACCATTGTCCAACGGAATTTCCAGACATGTGGTGAAGACATTTTGGAGTAACTTGAGCTCCAAGAACTCCCTATCCTTAAGGTTGACACTTTTACCCTCCCTGCCAATAAGCGAAGACGTTTTCCTTGCAATATAGCTCGTTTAACGTTTGACTGGAGTGAACTCCCACCTTCGGTCTACATTGCAAGTCAACGTTTACAAGTTCGAAAGGTGACCCCTACACCACAGCAGTGTAGAAACTGCTGGCGTTTTGGTCATCCAGCGAAATATTGCAGGTCCATGGCCGAATGCCCAGTCTGTGGTGCCGACGACCATGCCAGTCTTTCTTGTACTTTACCTCCCTCTTGCCTTAACTGTCATGAGGCACATCCATCGTACTCTCGCCGTTGTCAGGTTTACCTGAATGAGCGGGAAATCCGTTGTCTCAAAGAGGCGGAAGGCTTCTCATACGCTATGGCTGTCTCTCATCTACGCCTTCAAGGGAGACTTTCCCCGTATTTCCTATTCTCTCATTGCTAAACGTCACCCCACTTCTGGGGTCCGAACTTCCGACTTCCTCTGTGGTTCCAACATCCTCAGTTACCCCTGTCTCGAATCCTTTTGATGTTCTTGGCTCAGAGGTCCTACCTCAGCATTCAATACTGTCCACACTCCTCCCTCCACTCACTTCGCCTAAACCTCAGCGCCTCCCTTCTTCTCATAAGTCTGGCAAACAATCCCTATTGCTGGGTTCTTTGCCTTTGACTAGTTCTGTAACGTGTGTGGAGGTTCATCCTCTTCCTCATCTAATTTCTTCATCCCCTGTCCCCTCTCAAGTTCCTTCCCTGACTGACCCTCCCCAGGCCACTCCCACTTTTGTCCTTTCCCAAGTCCCTTCGACAGTTTCCTCTTCTATCTCCTCGCCCTCTACTTTAGTACAGTCTATAGACTCCCAGATAGTTGCTCACTCTCCTTCCATTACTAATGTTCCGCATTCTGCATCTTTGTCTTCCAAAAATCTGGAAGCTATTGCAGAATATATTTCAGAGTCTGGAACGATGATGGACGCCGCTCCATCTGAGGTTCCTCCTCTCTCTTCTTCGTCTACACCCCTCCTTCCTTCACAACGCCCTCCTCCTTCTCTGATTACAGGTTTTCCGATGCCTCCACACGTGGACTTTTCTAACCCTAGTTCATAGATACCTCTCACTTCGACATATCTTTCTCTCCATAAATCATGGCTTATTTGCAGTGGAATATCCGAGGCCTCAGGGGATGAGTGTGGCCAATGCAAAGACAGGAGAGTGTAATCTCCCAACCTCGACATTGGTGACAAGAAGAAGGCCAGAAACCTATACTCGATTTAATAGAATGAAGTTTGTTATTTAGCAGGTCAGACCAGCGTTGTTGCCAACGGGTGTGAAGGTGGGTAGCAATGACTGCAAAATAGTCCGTAAAAGGAACACCTCTATATGAAACTGGAAGGTCATGTTCTGCTGACCGCCCAGCAGTGTCTGCCTGTTTATTGCCCTATACGTCAACATGACCAGGGACCCAACAAAAAACAATATCTTTGTGCTTGCTAGAGATACGGCGTAACCAAAGTTGGATACGAAGAACTAGGGGGTGAGGTGTATCAATTTTACGGATAGCCTGTAAAGCACTAAGGGAGTCTGAAACGACCACAAATGGTGATACAGGCATAGATGCAATACGGATAAGTGCCACAAGAATGGCATACAATTCAGCCATAAATATGCTAGCCAAGGGTAATAGATGCCCTTGGACGATGCTGTCTGGAAACACTGCTGCGAATCCGACGCCGTCAGACGACTTTGAACCATCGGTGTACACTATGATGGCATGGGAATGAGAACTGAAATTTTCTAGAAAAAAAGAGCAAGAAGCCTCCGTAGGTAGTTGGGCTTTCGCACAAGGTAGAGGAATAGAACAGACACGGACAGCAGGAACTTCCCAAGGGGGTAGGGGAAAGGGAGATGTCACATGAACATATAGAGGTGGTAGCTGAAGGGAAGACAGGAGTGAATATAGACGAAGAGAAAAGGGACGAAGTAAGCAGGGGCGACAAACAAATAAAAAGCGTCTACTAACATCTGTAACAATCCTATACATGGAAGGATTGCAGAGGTCATGAGAGTGAACATAATAGCGAATGCACATCACGACGATCGGACAAGGATGGAATGTTCGCTTCTACATAGAGGCTCTCAACCGGGGAAGAACGAAATGCACCAAGGCATAAGCGTAATCCCTGGTGATGGATGGGATTAAGGATGGAAAGAGTAGCAGGGGAGGCCGCTGAATATATCTGGTCACCATAATCGAGTTTTGATAAAATTAGGGCTGAATGTAGACAAAGGAGAGTAATATGATCAACCCCCCATGAAAGATGTGCGAGGGTTTTAAGGAGGTTCAGCCGGCTGTGACAAGTTGCCTTAAGAGGGGTAACATGAGGTTTCCAGGACAATCGACGGTCAAACAGGAGGCCAAGAAACCTGACTGTATCACATTCTGGAATACGTGAGCTGTATAGGTACAATGGATGATCAAAGACCACTGAACGTCTAGTAAACGTAATTTGATGAGTTTTGCCACTAGAAAATTTAAACCCGTGAGTGGTGGCCCAATCAGAAACCCGGTTGATGGCATGCTGGAGGGAAACTGCAATGAGGTGACAGTCAGCACCTGCACAAGGTATAGCAAAGTCATCCACATAGAGCGATGACCAAATATTGGATGTGAGAACAGATGCCAGATTATTTATAGCAAGGAGAAAGAGTGTTGTGCTCAGAACACAACCCTGGGGGACACATTCAGCTTGGACAAATTCCGGGGAAAGCTCATTACTAAGCCAAACACAGAAATGTCTGTCAGTTAAGAAGGCCTTAAGGAAGAATGGTAGGTTGCCTCAGAGGCCTAAGGAGTGGGCCTGGGCCAAGATATTATATCTCCAAGTTTTGTCATAAGGCTTCTCAAGGTCGAAAAAGATGGTGATAACCGAGTGGTTATTAGCGAAGGCATTACAAATATATGTATCCAAGCGCAGTAAGGGGTCAATGGCAGAACGGCCTTTACGAAAGCCATATTGACTAGGGGAGAGACTATTGTATGTCTCTAAATACCACATCAAATGTCTATTAACTAGATGTTCCATCACCTTGCAAACTGCACTGGTAAGAGCGATGGAATGGTAGTGAGAAATGGTAGTGAGAGGTATCACATCCCGTAGTACCTGGTTTGCGAAAAGGGAGAACAATAGCAGACTTCCACAGCTGGGAAAGAACTCCTTTTGACCATATAAGATTATAGAGTCCTAAGAGGACAGTAAGAGCAGACTGATGTAAATGCTGTAGCATACGAATATGTATGCCGTCTGGCCCAGCTGCCGATGATCTGCAAGCAGAGAGTGTTGCATCCAGTTCTTGAAGGGTAAAAGGCACATTATAAGATGATTCTTGAAGAGAAGAAAAATCTAAGGGCTTTAACTCTCTGGCAGACTTAGAAGAAAGAAACGAGGGGCATAGATGGAGCCCCTGAGAAATGCAAACCAGATGATTACCAATTTCAGTGACAACGGCAAGAGGGTGTGCTATATCGACACTGGCAACCTGAAGAACAGGAGCCGGGTCGGGGTAGAATTTACCACTTAATTTCCGCACTTTCTTCCAGACTGCACTCATCGAAGGAAGTGACAGTAGAACGTATCTGCCAGCAAGTGAGTTTAGCATCATTTATGAGCTCTCTTCTGCTTAAAATCAAGGAGTCTCTCTGTGGTTCTGTTATACCGATACCTGCCCCATGCAGAGCGTTTCAAACGTACTGCCTGAGCACAAGCAGGAGATCACCAAGGCAAGCACTTCTGAGAATGCTTGCCCAAGGTTTGGGGAATAGAATGTGAAGCCGCTGTGAAGATGGAGGACAAAAAGAGATGTAAAACCTCATCAATGGAGGATGAGGAAGGAACCTCATGAAAGGCAGTAAGATGTGCATAAAGGTCCCATTTCGCCTGGTCAAATTGCCAGCGTGGGCAACGAGGAGGTGGAAAAAACGAAGGGGCCTTAAGGATGATTGGGAAATGATCGCTGTCATATAAGTCCGGGAGGACAGACCAGGTGAAGTCAAGCACTGTTGAGGAAGAGCAGATGGAGAGATCGATACAGGAGAAAGAATGAGTTTGAGGATCAAAATGGTTAGGAGTACCCTTATTTAAAACATGGAGGAGGAGAGAAGCAAGAAATGCCTCCAACTGAACGCCATGGGAG
>WNWK01025657.1:0-28311 GCA_009830355.1 Cherax destructor
GTGAGAAACATGATAGAATTCAAGACATCATTGCAAAATATGAAAGTGGAGTGTGTGTGGCAGAGCTTGCCAGGATGTATGGGAAACCCCATACAACCATCGCTTCCATCGTGGCCAAGAAAAAAGAAATCAAGGAAATTGTTGTTGGGAAAGGGGTAAATATGCTCACAAAAAGGAGATCGCAAATACTCGAAGATGTGGAGAGGTTGTTGTTGGTGTGGATCAATGAGAAACAATTAGCAGGAGATAGTGTTATGCAGTCGATAATTTGTGAAAAGGCAAGGCAGTTGCATGACGATTTTGTAAAGAAAATGCCTGCAACAAGTGCGGATGTTAGTGAATTTAAGGCCAGCAAAGGCTGGTTTGAGAGATTTAAGAATCGTAGTGGCATACACAGTGTGGTAAGGCTTGGTGAGGCTGCCAGTTCTGACATATGTGTGGCTGAAAAATATGTGCATGAATTCAAGTACAGTGGTACCTCGAGTTACAATGGTCCCCAAAATCGCCCTTTTATGTAAGTTTATTTTTTTAAGTGCTTTTGTAGGTATATTTTTTGGGGTGTAAAAGGACTAGTCTATTTTACATTATTCCTTATGGGGATAAATTTGTTTGGTAATGGCACTTGAACAGCATTCTCGAATGAAAAAATATCGTAACTCGAGGTACCACTGTACTATGTAGAGGCTGAAAAATTCCTTCCCCAACAAGTGTTCATTTGTGACAAAACAGGCCTCTTTTGGAAGAAAATGCCAGAGGACCTACATCACGCAGGATGAAAAGGCACTGCCAGGACACAAGCCTGGCTAACTCTCATGTTCTGTAGTAATGCTAGTGGAGATTTCAGAGTGAAGCCTTTACTGGTGTATCACTCTGAAAATCCCAGACTGTTCAAGAAAAACAGTGTTGCCAAGGCTAATTTGTGTGTGATGTGGAAGGCTAACAGTAAGGCATGGGTCATGAGAGAAATTTTCCTTGATTGGTTCAATGAAGTGTTTGGCCCAAGTGCGAAGAAATACCTCCTGGAAAATAAATTGGAACTCAAGTGCCTCCTGGTAATGGACAATGCCCCTGCTCATCCTCCAGACTTGGATGACCAAATGGTGGAGGAGTTTCGTTTCATCACAGTGAAGTTCTTGCCCCCTAATACCACTCCTCTCATCCAGCCCATGGACCAGCAGATCATTTCAAACTTCAAAAAACTCTTCACCAAAGCAATGTTTCAAAGGTGCTTTGATGTGACTTCAGACACTCAATTGACCCTAAGAGAGTTCTGGAAAGATCACTTCAGTATTCTCCATTGCATAAACCTTATAGGTAAGGCTTGGGAGGGAGTGACTTCCAGAACTTTGAACTCTGCTTGGAGAATATTGTGGCCAGATTGTGTCCAAGAGAGGGATTTTGAAGGGTTTGCGGCTGACCCTGAGGACCCTATGCCAGTTGTGGAATCTATTGTGGCATTGGGGACTTCCATGGGGTTGGATGTGAGTGGTGAGGATGTGGAAGAGTTGGTGGAGGACCCCAATGAAGAGCTAACCACTGAAGAGCTGCAAGAGCTTCATCTGGAACAGCAACAGACCACAGCTCTGGAAATTGTCAGAGGAGGAGGAAGAGAGAGGGAAGAAGATGCCTTTTTCAGAGATTAAGGAGATTTGCGCAATGTGGAGTATTGTGCAAACATTTATGGAGGAACATCACCCTAACAAAGCTGTTGCAGGCCGTATCTGCAACATGTTCATTGACAATCTCGTGTCCCATTTTAGGGAAATTTTAAAGAGATGCCAGAAACAGAGCTCTCTGGACAGATATTTAGTGCCACAGGTGTGCAGTGACACTCAAGGTGAACCTAGTAACATTAAAAAACAAAGGGAAGTAACCCTGGAAAAGGACTTGGTACCTGAAGTCTTTATGGAAGGGGATTCCCCTTCCAAACAGTAATTTCTCTATCCTCTCCCCTCCTCCCATTTTCCATACACTAAGAAGAATCTTCAATAAAGGTAAGTGTCTCTTTATTATTGTTTTATTCTTCATGTCTCATTGTTTTCTGAGTATGTAAATCTATATTTCATTAAAAAAAAAAAAATTGTTAATACTTTTGGGTGTCTGGAACAGATTAATTGGATTTACATTATTTCTTATGGGAAAAATGGTTTCGCGAATCGTCAGTTTCGCCTTTAGTCACACTCTCTGGAACGGATTAATTGCGAAAAACGAGGGTCCACTGTATATAAATAATATTCTGAAATAAATATAATAATAATAATAATATTAATAATAATAATAATATTTTTATTTCATTGCAAGTTTACATCGAGATTTTGTAATTACAATTATGAATTGAAGTACAGTGGACCCTCCAGTGTTCCTGATTTTTTCGTTCCAGAATGCTGTTCAAGTGCAGTTACCAAACGAATTTGTTCCCATAAGGAATAATGTAAATTAGATTAGTCCTTTTAGACCCCCAAAAATACACTTACATAATTGTTCGAGTTTGGAGCATCACGAACACCGGGGGTCCACTGTACAAAGAGAGCCACTATCATGCCATGGCATTATGGGCAGACTAAATTTAATGGCTTATAGACTACTTAATACTAGAGAAATTGATTAAGTTTGTTATAGTTAAACATTAGCTTATGTTTATAGCAGATAATAAGTTTACTCAAATTAGAATTTGAGGATATTACATTGTGACAAGGTGAAGTGTTTTGTAGGATGGTTATATCAATAGTAAATATTGAAATTATATTATGGGAAAATAACACGGAGCATTGTTGAAAATAGTTTACAGTATGAGTATTTAGTTTAGGGTGAGTAGGTGGTTTTTGAGAAGAGTCTTAAATTGATGTTCAGACCAGGTTATTTTAGTATTTACTGGTAATGAATTCCAGATTTTGGGGCCCTTTATGTGCATAGAATTTTTACACAGGGTGATATGGACACAGGGTATATCAAAAAGTGATCTGTGTCTTGTGTTATGGTCATGGGTCCTGTTAAAGTTGGTGAGGAGAATTTTGAGTGGAGGGTCTATATTTGAGTGTAGAGTTCTATGTATGTAGTAGGCACAAGAATAAGTGTGAATATTTTTTACGGTGAGTAGTTTTAGACTTTTGAATATTGGTGGAGTATGCTGTCTAGAGTGGGAATTTGTTATCATTCTGACTGCAGCCTTTTGCTGGATTATGAGCAGTCTAAGGTGATATAATGTTGTTGATCCCCATGCACAAATTCCATAGGTGAGATAAGGGTAGGTGAGTGAATGATACAGTGCAAGGAGAGCTGATTGAGGCACATAGTAGCGTATCTTTGATAGTATGCGTACTGTCTTTGAGATTTTGTTGGAAATTTGTTGTATGTGTGTTTGGAATTTGAGGCTACTGTCAAAGTGGATTCCTAGGAATTTTCCCTCTGTGAATCTTGTGATGGGTGATCCATTGAGTGTTATGTTAAGTGGAACATTTGTAGCTCTGTTTCCAAACTGAATGAAATAGGTTTTGTCAGTATTGAGAGTAAGTTTATTAGTCGTCATCCAGGTAGATATTTTTTTGTAATTCAGCATTAACAGTGTTGGCCAGTATGACTGGGTTTGGGTGAGAGAAGACATATGTAGTGTCATTTGCAAATAATATGGGTTTGAGTAGTTGTGATGCATTCGGTAGGTCATTGATGTAAATGAGGAAGAGGAGTGGTCCTAGGACACTTCCTTGTGGGACACCGACTGTAATTTGTTGTGTGGAAGAGTAGCTCCATTTGTGTACACGTATTGGCTTCTGTTACTAAGGTATGACTTTAGGTAGTTAAGTGAGTGATAACCGTTATTGATAGTAATAGTATAATTATACAATATTTTATAGTGCTGTTAGGCACACCCATCACAGTGAATTATCAGCTGAGACACTGCTGGCTTCTCCCTCTGCTATAGCTCCCCCCACTTTGTAACGATGCCAAATGGTGAATTAAATACGTATATTAGAAAGAAAAAAATAAATAAAAAGGAAACTCCAATTTGATAACTTTGTTTTAATTTGCATAACTCTTACATATTACAGAAAACAATAAAAAAGTAAAATACACATACAGTACACTCATTACTTACCTTAAAATATTTGTAGTCTTAACCCTTTCAGGGTTGAGAGGCACTTTCCCAAACTCGTTCTCAGGGTCGAAAATTTTTTGGAAAAAAAAAATTTCTTATGGAATGATAGAGAATCTATTTCCGATCATAACGACACCAAAAGTATGAAATTTGAATGAAAACTTACGGAATTATTCTCTCGCGAAGTTATCGGTCTTGATGGTATTTACGCATCGGCGATTTCACCCACTTTGAGCCCTATTTTTGGCCAATTCCAATGTTCCAGTCCACTAAAATCATAGCTATTTCGCTAGAACTCCATTTCTTCTATCGAATGAGTACAAGAAACCTCTTATTTACCAATTTCAACTACACAAAATAGTAGTCAGAAAATGGCAATTTGGCCAATTTCATACATACAGTGGACCCTCGCTATTCGAACACTCCAAAACTCACCTTTTTATGTAAGTTTATTATTGTAAGTGCTTTTATAAGTGTATTTTTGGGGGTCTGAAATGGACTAATCTAATTTACATCATTCCTTATGGGAATAAATTCGTTCGGTAATGGCACTTGAACAGCATTCTGGAATGAGGGTGAGTTTTGGAGTGTTCGAATAGCAAGGGTCCACTATTTCAAACAATGCTAATTTCAAAATAGGGGCCAGAATAAACAAGGCAGACATTCCTGGCACTAAAATAACATCATCTCTGTTCATTAGTCATGTCTCCAGGCCCCTCTTACATTACTTTTGCTTTCCATTTTGAATTTTTATTCTCACAAAAAATAGAAGATTTACTATTATGTATACAACTGCATCATTGTAAAAATGGTATAAATAATATCAGTGCACTTGTGCAAGAATATTAGACTCGCCAGTTGATGTGTATTGGACACATGGTGTGATTTGTTTACTCTTGAACATCGGCTAAAATCGAACATTTTCGGTACTTTGAGCTCAATTTCAAGGTACAGTGGTACCTCGACTTACGATGGTCCCGAAACTCACCCTTTTATGTAAGTTTATTTTTTTAAATGCTTTTGTAAGTGTAATTTTGGGGGTCTAAAAGGACTAGTCTATTTTACATCATTCCTTATGGGGATAAATTCGTTTGGTAATGGTACTTGAACAGCATTCTGGAATGAAAAAATATCGTAAGTCGAGGTACCACTGTACTTGTCATTGTCAAACCAATCAAAATCATCTCTATTTCTGTAATATATCTTCTATTCTATCAAATGAGACTAAGAAAACGAGAATACATCAATAAATACCATAAGAAAATAGACTGCAAAGTCGCTGTTTTAAACGAAAAAAATGGTCAGTTTTTTTTTTCTCATTATGCAGTGTGCTGCAGGATTTTTTTTTATACTGTGCACACAGGATGGATAATGAGAACCTTCAAAACCAGGGATGCCAAGCCCATGTTGACACTTTACAGATCGCTTGTTCTATCTAGGCTGGAATATTGCTGCACACTAACTGCACCTTTCAAGGCGGGTGAAATTGCTGACCTTGAAAATGTGCAGAGAACCTTCACCGCACGCATAAGTGCGATAAACCACCTCAACTACTGGGAACGCTTGAAGTTCCTAAACCTGTACTCTCTAGAACGCAGGCGGGAGAGATACATTATTATATATGTACACATGGAAAATTCTCGAGGGCTTAGTACCAAACTTGCACACAAAAATCACTCCCTTCGAAAGCAAAAGACTCGGCAGGCGATGTAACATCCCCCCAATGAAGAGCAGGGGTGCCACTAGCACGTTGAGGGACAACACAATAAGTGTCAGGGGCCCAAGATTGTTCAACTGCCTCCCAGCATACATCAGGGGGATTACCAACAAACCCCTGGCTGTCTTCAAGCAGGCACTGGACAGGCACCTCAAGTCGGTACCTGATCAGCCGGGCTGTGGTTCGTACGTTGGACTGTGTGCGGCCAGCAGTAACAGCCTGGTTGATCAGGCTCTGGTCCAACAGGAGGCCTGGTCACAGACCGGGCTGCGGGGGCGTTGACCCCTGGAATTCTCTCCAGGTAGACTGACCACACACACCCATTCTTTCATATGTAGGCCTACCAGCCATTTCCCGCTTAATTTGAGGCCGCTAGAATTTACGCGTACTAGCACGGCACCGACCCCTGCTCGTAAAACGTACTAGTACGGCACCGACCCCGAAAGGGTTAAATGTCATACATATTTCGTATAGGTTTGGTAGCTGACATTTAAAGCACACCAGATCGATTATTATTATTATTAATTATTATTATTACAGTGGACCCCCGAGTTTCGTAAAAACTTCACTCCTGAAGTCTGCTCAAGTGCCATTACCGAACGAATTTACTCCCTTAAGGAAAAATTTCACGTAGGTTAGTCTATTTCAGACCCCCAAAAATAAACTTCCACAAGAACTTACAAAATTATACTTACATAATTGCACGATTTCCGGGGTATTTGTTAACCGAGGGTCCACTGTATTATTATTATTATTATTATTATTATCATCAACATACGTTGTCCACCGAGTTTAATAATTTCTTAATTAAACTGTCATGAGCTTACAAAGGGGCTTTTGGCATGTACACCCAATTATTATATTCCTTTGTACAACTATGTATCATGTCAAAATAAATTTCTTACTCTTAACTAACCCCTTTACTATGCACTTCTTTTGTACTTCTTCCATTTTCCTGTTCCAAGTGCTGCTGCACTTCTAACTATTATGCACCCCATAGTACAAACTATTGTGCACCCCATAGTACTACAAGATAGAGTTAGAAGTGCAGCAGCACTTGGAACAGGAAAATGGAAGAAGTACAAAACAAGTGCACAGTAAAGGGGTTAGCTGGTGTGTTTGTCTCTGTGTTTACATTCTCTGTGTCTCTCATGGCAGCTTAATTAAGAAGTGATTAAACTCAGTGAACAAGGTATGTCAATGGTAATAACACAGTGGACCCTCGGTTATCGGCTGTTCTGTTTATCGGCCAACTCGGTTATCGGCCATTTTTTCAGCTTCTGGTTATCAGCCATTATTTCGCTTATTGGCCGTATGGGACGCATCAATCCGCCGCCTCCAGCCACTTGCACGTCAGTCTGGCTGTGTGTCTGGGTGAGTGAGGGAGCTTCTGCTCATTCACACAAACATTTCGCTATAATTCATTGTTTTTCCTGGTTATTGATTAAGTGCAACTGCGAAATAAGTAACCATGGCCCCAATGAAAGTTCCTAGTAAAGTTCCTTTGGTAAAAAAAGTGAGAAACATGATGGAATTTAAGAAAGAAGTTATTGAAAAATGTGAGAGTGGTGTGTGGGTGCTGGAACTTGCCAGGATGTATGGGAAAAACAAATCAACAATCACTTCTATCCTGGCAAAGAAAGTAGAAATCTAGGAAGCTAATGTTGTGAAAGGAGTAAATGTGCTAACGAAACAAAGGTCACCAATAATGGAAGATATGGAGAAGTTATTGATGTTGTGGATCACCGAAAAACAATTAGCGGGAGATATTGTTGTGGAGTCGATTATTTGTGAGAAGGCAAGGCAGTTGCATGCGGATCTTGTGAAGAAAATGCCTGGAACAAGTGCTGCTGTTAGTGAATTTAGGGCCAGCAAAGGCTGGTTTGAGAGATTTAAGAAGCGTAGTGGCATACACAGTGGGGTAAGGCATGGCGAGGCTGCAAGTTCTGACAAATGTGCGGCTGAAAAATTCGTGCAGGAATTCAAGGGATACATAGAGGCTGAAGGATTCCTCCCCCAACAAGTGTTCAATTGTGACGAAACAAGCCTCTTTTGGAAGAAAAGGCCAAAGAGGACCTACATTACACAGGAGGAAAGGGCACTGCCAGGACACAAGCCTATGAAAGACAGGCTGACTCTTTTGTTCTGTGGTAACGCTAGTGGGGATTTCAAAGTGAAGCCTTTACTGGTGTATCACTCTGAAAATCCCAGAGTGTTCAAGAAAAACAACATCATGAAGAGTAAATTGTGTGTAATGTGGAAAGCTAATAATAAGGCATGGGTCACAAGGCACATTTTCAAAGAGTGGGTCAATGATGTGTTTGGCTCCAGTGTGAAAAAATACCTCCTGGAATGTAAATTGCCACTTAAGTGCCTCCTGGTACTGGACAATGCTCCTGCTCATCCTCCAGACTTGGAAGACCAATTGTTTAGGGACTTACATTTTATAACAGTGAAGTTCTTGTCTCCTAACACCACTCCTCTCATCCAGCCCATGGACCAGCAGGTCATTTCTAACTTCAAAACTTCTACACCAAAGCAATGTTTCAAAG
Organism: Cherax destructor; assembly: GCA_009830355.1. Lineage (NCBI taxonomy): Eukaryota > Metazoa > Arthropoda > Malacostraca > Decapoda > Parastacidae > Cherax > Cherax destructor. The sequence goes on from WNWK01025657.1 coordinate 8,363, forward strand.
GTGCTTTGAAGTGATCTCGGACACTCATTTGACCCTAAGATAGTTCTGGAGGAATCACTTCAGTATCCTCCATTGCATAAGCCTTATAGGTAAGGCTTGGCAGGGAGTGACTTCCAGGACTTTGAACTCTGCTTGGAGAAAATTGTGGCCAGATTGTGTCCAAGAGAGGGATTTTGAAGGGTTTTGGGATGACCCTGAGGACCCTACATCTGTTGTGGAATCTTCTGTGTTTTGGGGGAAGTCCATGGGGTTGGAGGTTAGTGGTGAGGATGTGAAAGAGTTGGAGGAGGACCACAGTGAAGAGCTAACCACTGAAGAGCTGCAAGAGCTTCATCTGGAACAGCAACAGACCACAGCTGAGGAACTTGCTTCAGAGGAGGAGGAAGAGGGAGGGAAGGAGGTGCCTTCTTCAGAGATTAAGGAGATTTGTGCAGTGTGGAGTAGGGTGCAAGATTTTGTGAAGAAATGTCACCCTGACCAAGCTGAAACAAGCCATATCTGCAACATGTTCAGTGACAAAACCTTGTCACACTTCAGGGAAATCTTAAAGAGATGCCAGAAACAGACCTCTCTGGATAGTTATTTTGTGCAACAGGGGTCCAGTGACTCTCAAGCTGGTCCTAGTGGCATTAAAAGACAAAGAAGGGAAGTAACCCCAGAGAGAGCATTGATACCTGAAGTCCTTATGGATTCCCCTTCCTAACAATAAATCCTCCCTCTCCTCCTCCCTATCTTCCATAAGCCACAATAATCTTCAATAAAGGTATGTAATGCTGATTTAATTGTTTATGTATTTATTTTATTTAGTTCTCATTGTTTTGTGTATATGTAAAACTGTAATCTATACAAAAATTATTTTTTGTGAATATTTTTGGGTATCTGGAACAGATTACATAATTGTATTTATGTACATTAATTCTTATGGGATATATTATTTCGGTTTTAGGCCGACCTTCTTTAACGGATTATGGCCGATAACCGAGGGTCCACTGTAATAATAATACAGACGCTAACCTACTTACGAACATTTGAGTTATGAACATTTGGACATACGAACAGACTGCCATGTTAAAGTTTCATTCACAATACTTATACAAATCTGAATTTTAAGTTGCGCGCCTTCTGCGTAGTATGACGTTTTGTCGAAACCCATGCCGAGCAGCACCAAAGTCAGCGGAGCTGATGAATGAAGATTTGATGGAGCTGGAAGAGATGTAGCATAAGAAAGAGCAAGAGGAACAAGATGAAACTAACTGTTCCTTCTAAAAAGTTTGAGGCAAAAATGATAGCTGAGGCATTTTCTCTTATAGAGAGAGGTCTCCGTATGTTTGAGCTTCAAGACCCCAATATTGACAGATTCTCAAAGGTTTCAACTGGTGTTAACAATTCTAACTCATGCTACCGTCTTATATACGACGAGAAGAGAAAAACGGTGCAAACTTCCTTAGACAAATTCTTCAGACCAGTGCCTTCTACCTCAAAAGCTGCTTCAGATGTTGAAGAAACCCAGGCTTACGAAACCCTGACTGACAAAGCATTTGATGACGAAATGTATGAGGTTGACGACCCTCTCCCCCAGTAGCCCCCCACAACCTCCGATCTTCCGCTCATCCATCACTTCAAATTTATTATACAAATTAAAAAGGTAAGAAGTTTTTTTATTAAAGTATTTATTATTAAAATTTGCTTTAGTATAAGAACCGTGCATTACTGATACTGTACAATATTGTCTTTAACCCCTTAACTGTCCAAACATACATCTACATTCTTACCACTAGTGCTCCGAACGTAGATCTACGTTTTATTTTTCATGCCTTCAAATTTGGTGCAATAGGCTTGAGCGGCCTAGACATGAGAGAATGGGTCTGCGTACTCAGTGTGCGCAGTATGAAAAAAATCGGGGTCGCCGGGGTACCGCGTGGTAGCACCAATTACTTTCAGGTCCATCTTGGGTCAACATCATGGCAAACCCTCGTGATTCACTCACGCCTCGGTGTATTAACACACTTATTCGAGGAAAGTGATATAGATTGTGAGTTTAGTGGATTTGAGACCGATGTGGCCACTAATGATCAAGGAATTAGTGAAAATATTGACAATAACCCAGATGACCCTCAGCCAATTACCTATGGGGTGGCCAGTGTGGCCACACCAGACCCTGGTCCAAGCACTTCTGGAGTGGCCAGTGTTACTACCCAGAGGCAACTACGCAAGAGGAAACTATAATTTTCCTGTTGTTTTAGTGATGACGATAGTGAAAGTGATGCAAGTGACGATGAGATTGAGTTTATGCCATTAGAGGATTCTTCGAATGATAGGGATATTCATTAATCCCCAGTGAAGTGTACTTTTAGGCGTCGTCGCCTACTTTCAGGCAGTGTGCCATATGCAGTCCCATGGGAGGTCACGATCCAAAACCCGGGCCACTGACAGTGATAGTGATCATGAAGGAGAATATGCTGTGATGGAGGAAGAGGAGGTAGTGGTGGGTGGCACGGTGCCTGGACCACATAGTGCAGTGGGTGGGCAGACAAAGGACCGCCCGGCACCCCCTCAACCATGTGCTGCCTCCACTCCTGTCCCCCCTCCTGCTTCCCCACGCCCCATGCCACAGGTCCACCCTGCACCATGTGACCGTGAGTGGAACTGGACACAAAGCATATTCTTGCCACAGCCTTTTGACTTTGATACCAGTTGAAGTGGCATCTTGCCAGAATGTCCCATAACGAATGAGTCTACAGAGTCAGACTTTTTCCAGTTATACTTTGACGAGCCTATAATGAACTTGATTGTCACCCAGACGAACAGTCATTACCACTATATCATGGACAACACAGAGGTTGCAGAATCATCACGGCTGTGCAGGTGGAAAGATACAACTGTGGCAGAAATGTATTTATTCCTTGGCACTGTCATGCTTATGCCACATACATATAAGCACAATATAGCACATTACTGGTCCACAGACTACTTCATCAGTACTCCTGTCTTCCATGACCTCCTTCCCTGCAACAGATTCACTCTGTTACTACGAATGTTGCACTTCTCAGACAGGAATAGGCCCAACAGAAATGACCTTCAATATAAAATCTGAGAAATGTTTATGTGTATGAAGCAGAAATTCAGTGCCCACTTTTATCCCTTCAAGAACATTGTTATCAACGAATCCTTGATTCTGTTTAAAGGACACCTGTCATTCAAGCAATATATATGCCGAGCAAACGTAATCGCTTTGGTGAAAAACTTTTTGTTGTGTGACTGTGTGAGTGGCATAGTGTTGGATGTCATTGTCTACACCGGGAGAAACGCACTCGATGATGACAGACGGATGTTGGGCATTTCCAGTGGTGTTGTTCGCAAGATGGAGCCATACCTTGGTAAAGGCCATTCATTGTACACAGACAACTGGTATACAAGCAATATGCTTGCTGATTTCCTACATGTGAACAATACTGATATATGTGGAACAGTGAGAAGAAATAGAAAACATATGCCAAGGTTCAGTGGAGGCAGTGCTGAAGGTGCAGTGCAAGCATTTCATGCCAATGACATCATGGCTTTGACGTGGTATGACAAACGGGACGTGACATTGCTGTCAACCATCCACAGAAACGAGATGGTACAAACAAAGTGAACAAGGACACCAGTGAACGTATTGTAAAGCCAGCTGCTGTCGTCTGCTATATGAACAGTATGCGACTAGTTGACAAGTGTGACATGATGATAGGGTTTGTTGACTGTGTGCATAGGAGTCGCAAGTGGTATATAAAAGTGTTTTTCCACCTTGTAGACATTGCAATGCTCAATGCCTTCAATATGCATGAAATAAAGACTGGAAAACAACAACATTTTGCAGAATTCTCCCTGAATGTCATAAAACAGATAGCAAAAAAGTATGGTACCACACCTGTACCTACCCCTCAAAAGCGACATGTCCCCCAACCACAGCCAGTGGGGAAAAAGCCAGACTGAATCATCCCTAACTGTCACTACCTGATACCAATACCACCTACCCGAAAGAAGAAGTATTCTCAGAAAAAGTGTGTTGTGTGTGCTACCACAAAACGACCCCAACAGTGGAAGGACACACGATTCATGTGTCAACATTGTGGGGTGGCATTCTGTATGAATCCATGCTTCATGGAGTATCATACACTCGTGGAGTTCTAGAAACATAAGTGTTACATGTAAATACTTGTACAGTGGAACCTCTGCTTACGAGTTTAATCCCTTCCGTGACCTAGCTCGTAACCCAATCTGCTCGTATGCTGAGTCAATTTTCCTCATTTAAATTAATTGATATGTCATTAATCCGTTCCAGCGGAATTACTGCTCTCAGGAGGTAGGACAAAATACTTCAATATTTCGCTAATATCAACTCTACGGCTTATTTATCTATCACAATTCATCTAATATGACATAATAAGCAATATAAATAACATAGAAACCTGTTATACATGTACTGTAGAATGAATAAAATATGTCATTTATATAACAAGTGGAGGCGGCCATTCCCGCTCCTGCGCTGAAAACATCTTCCCATGCTTCCATTTCTGAGGTGTTATTATAAGAGAAAACGGAGTGTTTGTGAGGCTCACTTGTTATTATAGTATAATTATTATATTATTATACGTATTATACGTGGATAAAAGGTTGATGAGTAGGCTTCAGGATGTACATGTTTATAGAGGGGCAACGGATATATCAGATCATTATTTGGTTGTAGCTACAGTTAGAGTAAAAGGTAGATGGGACAAAAAGAAAATGGCAACAGCAAGTAAGAGAGAGGTAAAAGTGTATAAACTAAGGGAGGAGGAAGTTAGGGTGAGATATAAGCAACTATTGGCAGAAAGGTGGGCTAGTGCAAGTAGGAGTAGTGGGGGGGTTGAAGAGAGTTGGGATAGTTTTAAAAATGCAGTATTAGAATGTGGGGCAGAAGTTTGTGGCTATAGGAGGGTGGGTGCAGGAGGAAAGAGGAGTGAGTGGTGGAATGAAGAAGTAAAGGGTGTGATAAAAGAGAAAAAGGTAGCTTATGAGAGGTTTTACAAAACAGAAGTGTTAATAGAAGAGCAGAGTATATGGAGAGTAAAAGAAAGGTGAAGAGAGTGGTGAGAGAGTGCAAAAGAAGAGCGGATGAAAGAATGGGAGAGGCTCTGTTAAGAAATTTTGCTGAAAACAAGAAAAAATTTTGGAGTGAGATAAACAAGGTAAGAAAGCCTAGGGAACGAATGGATTTGTCAGTTAAAAACAGAGTAGGGAGTTAGTAGAAGGAGCTGGAGGTATTGGGTAGATGGCGGGAATATTTTGAGGAACTTTTAAATGTCGATGAAAAAGGAGGCGGTAATTTCATGTACTGGCCAGGAGGTACAACATCGTTTAGGAGTGAAGAAGAGCAGGATGTGAGTGTGGGGGAGGTGCGTGAGGCATTACGTAGAATGAAAGGGGTAAAGCAGCTGGAATTGACGGAATCATGACAGAAATGTTAAAAGCAGGGGGATATAGTGCTGGAGTGGTTGGTATTTTTGTTTAATAAATGTATGAAAAGGGAAGGTACCTAGGGATTGGCAGAGAGCATGTATAGTTCCTTTATATAAAGGGAAGGGGGATAAAAGAGAGTGTAAAAATTATAGGGGAATAAGTTTACTGAGTATACCAGGTAAAGTGTATGGCAGGGTTATTATTGAAAGAATTAGAGGTAAGACAGAGAGTAGGATTGCAGATGAGCAAGGAGGCTTTAGAGTGGGTAGGGGATGTGTAGATCAAGTGTTTACAGTGAAGCATATATGTGAACAGTACTTAGATAAAGGTAGAGAAGTTTTTATTGCATTTATGGATTTAGAAAAGGCATATGATAGTGGATAGGGGAGCAATGTGGCAAATGTTGCAAGTGTATGGAATAGGTAGTAAGTTACTGAAGGCTGTAAAGAGTTTTTATTCAAATTCAAATTCAAATTCTTTATTTCATGTAATACAAGGTGGGGGGTACTTATAGTTATGCATTAAAGTTGATATTACAAGATGGCCAATAATATGCCTAGGTATGCCTAGGCTTTTCAGGCAGTCTTATGATAGGTCTTACTCAATAGCTATACAATGGATATACAGATTGTAAGGTTAGGTTAGGTTTACAAAATTTAGGTACTGGTTAGGGTGTGTAGGAGAGAGGGAGATTACTTCCCGGTAAAAGTAGGTCTTAGACAGGGATGTGTAATGTCACCATGGTTGTTTAATATATTTATAGATGGGGTTGTAAAAGAAGTAAATGCTAGGGTGTTGGGGAGAGGGGTGGGATTAAATTATGGAGAATTAAATGCAAAATGGGAGTTGACACAGTTACTTTTTGCTGATGATACTGTGCTTATGGGAGATTCTAAAGAAAAGTTGCAAAGGTTAGTGGACGAGTTTGGGAGAGTGTGTAAAGGTAGAAAGTTGAAAGTGAACATAGATAAGAGTAAGGTGATGAGGGTATCAAACGATTTAAATAAAGAAAAATTGGATATCACATTGGAGAGAGGGATTATGGAAGAAGTAAATGTTTTCAGATATTTGGGAGTTGACGTGTCAGCGGATGGGTTTATGAAGGATGAGGTTAACCATAGAATTGATGAAGGAAAAAAGGTGAGTGGTGCATTGAGGTATCTGTGGAGACAAAAAACGTTATCCATGGAGGCAAAGAAGGGAATGTACGAAAGTATAGTGGTACCAACACTCTTATATGGGTGTGAAGCATGGGTTACAAATGCTGCAGCGAGGAGGAGGCTGGAGGCAGTGGAGATGTCCTGTCTAAGGGCAATGTGTGGTGTAAATATTATGCAGAAAATTCGGAATGTGGAAATTAGGAGAAGATGTGGAGTTACTAAAAGTATTTGTCAGAGGGCTGAAGATGGGTTGTTGAGGTGGTTTGGTCATTTAGAGAGAATGGATCAAAGTAGAATGACTTGGAGAGCGTATAAATCTGTAGGGGAAGGAAGGCGGGGTAGGGGTCGTCCTAGAAAAGGTTGGAGGGAAGGGGTAAAGGAGGTTTTGTGGGCGAGGGGCTTGGACTTCCAGCAAGCATGTGTGAGCGTGTTAGATAGGAGTGAATGGAGACGAATGGTTTTTGGGACATGACGATCTGTTGGAGTGTGAGCAGGGTAACATTTTGTGAAGGGATTCAGGAAACCAGTTAATTGATTTAATTGGACTTGAGTCCTGGAAATGGGAAGTACAATGCCTGCACTTTAAAGTGCAGGGTCTGAGATAGTGACAGCTAGGAGGGACTTTTCTCAGCTGTCGTATCTGAGCTCTTCTGCAAAGACAGTGATTATGTATGAGTGTGGTGAAAGTGTTGAATGATGATGAAAGTATTTTCTTTTTGGGGATTTTCTTTCTTTTTGGGTCACCCTGCCTTGGTGGGAGACGGCCGACTTGTTGAAAAAAAAAAAAAATATTATATTATATTATTATTTTAATGGGGAAGCGCTAAACCCATAGGATTATACAGTGCCTGTGGAGGGAGGCGATGGAAGGTATTCAGGCTTAATTTAGGGAACTGTAGCACAGATACAATTCCCTAGATCAAGAACCCCTCACCAGTGTCAAAGCACCTCCCTTGAGGGGGAAGCTCATAATCTGAATTTTGGCTCGTATCCAGGAGCAAAAGATCGACTGAGCGACGGCTAGTATCCTGAAAAACTCTCATGGTGGGGCACTCGTAAGCAGAGGTTCCACTGTACATAGATGTAGATAATAGAATGTGATTCAGCTAGGTGTACAAAATCACCTATCAGTGTGTACATGTGTGTTTGTGACAGTATGATTAATAATTTTGTGTATAATATTTGTGTATAAATAACAATTGGATATGAAATAAAAAGCTTTACTATAAAATATAATTATCGTACCATTAAAAACTAGGAAAATTAAAAAAAAAAAGGAAAAAATGATAAATATGTTGAATTTCTGCAAGCGGCAGCGCTCCATGTTGCCGTCAGGTGATCTTCAAGTGCCAAATTCGTGGCATTATATCTTGGTAAGTACTGACCCTAAATTTTTTTTTATTCTATTACATGTAGAAAAGAAAACAATTTTTTTTTTTTTTCCAAAGATTTGGAGCGCTGGGTGAGAGAACGTAGATCTACGTTTGGACAGTTAATGGGTTAAGTTTTCAACGAATAATGGCGCAGAGAGAGAACATTAACCCTTTCAGGGTCCAAGGCCATTTTTGGAAGGGGTGCACCAGTGTCTCAAGAATTTAAAAAAAAAAAATTCTTATTATTTCTTATGAAATAGTAGAGAATCTTTTTCTGAAGTTAATAAAACAAAAAGTACGAAATTTGATTAAAAAGTGACGAAATTATGCTCTCGCGAATTTTGATGTGTCAGCGATATTTACGCATCGACGATTTTGCCGACTTTGACTCCCATTTTAGGTCAATTACATTATTCTAGTCGACCAAATTCTTAGCTATTTCACTAGTATTACTTCTATTCTATCGATTGAGCGCAAGAAATCGCACAGTCAACTGTTTCAACTACAAAATAAAGTGATTGGAAATTGGTAATTTAGCCAATTTAACTCAAAGTTCAAAATATTTCAAATTCAAAATAGGGTGCAGAATAAACAATGCAGGCATTCCTGGCACTAAACTAACATTTCCTCTGTTCATTAGTTACGTTTTCAGTCTTTACAAATGAATTCCATTTTGATTTTTTATTCACATGATGAATTTTTATTCAAACCAAAAAATGGAAGATTTACTGTTATGCAATACTGTAACAATTGTACAAATAATATCACCACATTTATGAACGTATATTAGAACCACCAGCTGGTGCGTATTAGACATGTGAGGTCATTTGTTTACTTTGAACATTGGCAAAATTGAACATTTCTGCTACTTTGAGCTCAGTTTCAAGCCATTTCCAGTACTAAAACCAATCAAAATCATCTCTATATTCATTCTATCAAATGAGACCAAGAAATCACAAATGCAACTATAAATGGTATACGACAAAACACTGCAAATTCGCTGTTTTAATCGAAAATTACGGTTTCATTTTTTTTTCTCCCATTATGCACTGTGTGCTGCAGGATTTGTTTTATGTGGTGCACACTTACCACATAGATGTATTCTCTCATATCTAGGCCCAAATTTACCGCTCAAAGCTTATCTGAGTGAGCTGAGCTCATGACGTAGAACTATGGTTTGGACCCAGAACTCAAAGCTGTAGAACTATGGCACGGACCCTGAAAGGGTTAATAATAATGATAATAATAATAACAATAACAATATTCATAACACTAGAAATATGGCAAAATAACGACCTATGAACAATTCAAGAAACGGACAGCCTTCTTCAACGTAACTTGTTCGCAAGTTGGGGGGCGTCTGTAATAATAATAATTGGAAAAATAAACACAAAAGCAGTATAATGTGATCCTTTATTGACAACGTTTTGCCCACACACTGGGCTTTATCAAGTCACAAACTCTGGAGTGCTTTAAATGTCAGCTACCAAACCTATATGAAATACGTATAACATTTAAAGGGCTCCAGAGCAATTATTAATTATATTTTATTATTATTAGTATTATTAATTATTATTACCATTGACATACCTTGTTCACTGAGTTTAATCATTTCTTAATTAAGCTGCCACAAGACAGAGAATGTTAACACACAGACGAACACACCAGCTAACCCTATTACCGTGAACTTCTTTTGTACTTCCATTTTCCTCTTTTTCCTCTTCCAAGTGCTGCTGCACTTCTATCTTGTACTATGGGGTGCACGATGAAGTACAAATTTATAGATGAAATATGTAGTCTTGGAGATTGCTTGATACTGACATCCATCACTAACCCCTTTACAATGAACTTTTGTACTTCTTCCATTTTCCTCTTTTTTCTTCTCTTCCAAGTGCTGCTGCACTTCTATCTTGTACTATGGGGTGTACGATAAAGTACAAATTTGTGCAAATATGTAGTCTTGGAGACTTAAAATCTAATGTACCGAGTGGCTGTAGGAAGGAGATTGAGATGCTTGAGGCTGAGACACTGCGCTGCCCATTTCCATGACCCAAGTTCTCATACAACATACAATACCGACTCGTCAGGGAGAGCCCGTTGTAACTCCGAGTTGTCGGTAAGCGAGTACAGTGGACCTTCGGAAATCGAACGGCTCGGCAATCGAACATATTGGAAATAGAACAAGAAAATCGATATTGACAATCGAACAAAATATCGCTAATCGAACAAGTGCGTACCAGACCTGTCTGCCCAGGCACGCTTGGGTGCCTCAGCACGCAGGCGTGGAGAGCCAGTCTTGCATTGTTTACACTTGAGAGAACAATACCCTGCACGCTCATCCAAACATTTCACAATTAATTAATTGTTTGGAGTTTGTTCATTAAGTGCGACTGTGAAATAAGCTACCATGGGTCCCAAGAAAGTTTCTAGTGGTACCCCTGTGGTGAAGAAAGTTCCTAGTGGTACCCCTGTGGTGAAGAAAGTGAGAAACACCATAGATATGAAGAAGGAAATACAGTAATACAAAAATACGAGAGTGGTGTGCATATTTCTGAGCTTGCCAGGATATATGGCAAAAACAGGTCAACTATCGCTTCTATCCTGGCTAAGAAGGAACAAATCAAGGAAGCTGATGTTGCAAAAGGTGTTAATATGCTAGCCAAAAATAGACCACAAATAATCGAAGAGATTGAGAAGTTGTTGCTGGTGTGGATCAAGGATAGAGAGTTAGCGGGTGTTAGTGTGTCGGAGACAATCATTTGTGAAAAGGCAAGGAAGTTGCATGCTGATCTTGCAAAGAAAATGCCTGCAACCAGTGTTGATTGTAGTGTTAGTGAATTTAAAGCCAGCAAAGGCTGGTTTGAGAGATTTAAGAATCGTAGTGGCATACACAATGTGGCAAGGCATGGTGAGGCCGCCAGTTCAGACAAACGTGCGGCTGAAAAATTCATAAACAAGTTTCAGGACTACATAAAGACTGAAAAATTGAAACCTGAACAAGTGTTTAATTGTGATGAAACAGGCCTGTTTTGGAAGAAAATGCCCAACAGGACCTACATTACTCAGGAAGAAAAGGCACTTCCAGGACACAAGCCTATGAAAGACAGACTAACTCTCATGTTGTGTAGTAATGCTACTGGGGATTTTAAATTGTAGCTTTTACTGGTGTATCACTCGAAAATCCCAGAGTGTTCAAGAAACACAATGTCGTCAAAAATAGATTGTGTTCTTGTGGAGAGCTAGTCAGAATGCATGGGTCACAAAGCAACTTTTCAGTGAGTGGATCCATGAAGTGTTTGGCCCCGTGTGAGAAAATACCTACAGGAAAACGATTTGGGCAAAAAATGCCTTCTGTTACTGGACAGTGCTTCTGCACATCCTCAAAACATGGAAGACCTACTGTGTGAAGACTTCAGATTAATAAAAGTGAAGTTCTTGCCTCCTAATACCACTTCTCTCCTCCAGCCCATGGACCAGCAGGTCATTTCCAACTTCAAAAAACTCTACACAAAAGAATTGTTTGAAAAGTGCTTTGAAGTGACCTCGGACACTGAATTGACCCTTAGAGAGTTCTGGAAGAATCACCTCAATATCTACAGCTGCATAGGCCTTATAGGTAAGGCTTGGGAGGGAGTGACTTTCAGGACTTTGAACTCTGCTTGGAGACCATTGTGGCCAGGTTGTGTCCAACAGAGGGATTTTGAAGGGTTTGAGGCTGGCCCGACCCTGCCGCTCCTGTGCTTGTTGTGGAAGGTATTGTGGCACTGGGCAAATCCCTGGGTTTGGAGGTGAGTGGCGAGGATGTGGAAGAGTTGGTGGAGGACCACAGGGTAGAGCTAACAACTGACGAGCTACAACAGCTGGAAATGGAAGAGCATAAGACCAGATTTGAGGCTATTGATTCACAGGAGGAGGAAGAGGGAGTGAAGGAGGTGCCTTCTTCAGTGCTTAAGGACATGTGTACAAAGTGGAATGAGTTGCAAAGTTTTGTTGAAAAATACCACCCTGAGCAAACTCAAACAAGCCATAACAGCAGAGCAGCACATTCAGTGACCAAACAATGTCCTACTTCAGGCAAATGTTAAAGAGGCGCCAGAAACAGAGGATTGTGGACAATTATTTTTCTAGACTAGGGTCTAGTGACTCAGCTGGTCCTAGTGGGATTAAAAGACCAAGAAGAGAAGTAACCCCAGATAGGGCTTTGATACCTGAAGTCCTTTTGGAGGATTCCCTTCCAAACAATAACCCTCCCTCCCTCACTACTCCTCCCTATCTTCCATATGCCATCAACAATCTTCAATAAAGGTAAGTAAAAATACATGCATTTATTTACTAATACTTTTAGTAGTATGTAATTCTTTTGTGTATATAATTTCATTAAAATATATTATTTTTAATATTTTTGGGTTTCTGAACTGATTAATTGTATTTCCATTATTTCTTATGGGAAATATTAATTCGATTTTCGAACATTTTGAGTTAAGAACAAACTCCTGGAACGGATTATGTTCGATTTGCGAGGGTCCATTGTACGTTGGTAAGTGAGGAGAGGCTGTATTACATGTAAACTTCATTATCTGGATACTGCATAAAAGGAATAAAGAATTTGAATTTGATGCAGTATTCATCTATTACCTCCAGAGAAAACAGAGATTTCTAATAAACCACCAGTGACTATTATCAATATAAAATATGCTTAAAGAGTTTTACCCCACCTTAAATTCTTTGATTCTAATGCTTGTTGATATAAAAGTGTTTGGAGATGGTTCAGTTGCTCAATTTTACTGTACAGAAGAGTAAAAATGCAGAGTTGTGTGTGTATGAAAATGAAAATGAAAATGTTTATTTCCTTGCAAAGCTTACAATGTGTGGTTTACATGTTATAAAATACGTATTAATTACAAAGAAAGCCTCTGGCATGCCTAGGTATTTTGGGAAGACTAATCCTAATTCTTACTCTATATTGACACAGGTTATAGAGCAGTATCACAGTGATGCCTTTCATACTTTACATTAGATGATGTCATCCCATGTTTCATTATGTAATTTCATCTTTATACTAATGACAGGGAAGAATTATATCATACAGATCCTTAAATTTCTTGTTCTATTACATGTTGATTAAGAAGAGTGTGGAAATGGTTATTAACTGTTTCAGAGTCGGGACCTCCGATCTCAAAATTTCTCTCAGGGTTGAAGAAATTTAAAAAACAATATTTTTTCTTCCAGAAGTAAAGAGTATATTTTTCTGGATGTAATAAAACCAAAAAAAAAAAAAAAAATTCCATCAGTACTTATGGAGATATAAAAGTGTGAAGTTGACAATAAGTGAGTGGCTGAGGTCAACATCAGCAACTGCCACACACTCCATGTTAGTTTTTTAGTTTTATTTTATTTTTTTCATTGCTTTTCTATTTTTTTTTTTTTTTTTTGCAGTATCTTTGTGGCCTTTGAGACCAATGTAATGCACAATGTATGTATACAGGAGGGCCCTGCTTTAGGGCACTTTGTTTTACAGCAATTTGTTAATACAGACATTTCAAATTACAACCAAAAATGTTTATACAGCTCCATGATTTGCTATTATGGCATCCGCATGCCACTGCTGTTTACAACCTCTGTGAGCTCCGTGTCTATTGATTATGTCTGAAACTTTCCAAATTTCAAGTGTTTCAAAGTTATTGTGCATTTTATATACAGTAGGGCTCTGCCTTACGGCATTCCGCTAATACGGACATTTCAAATTATACAGCTCCCCACCTGACTTTCTAATACAGTCACGGCTCCCCACCCAGTTTGTTCACATTCTCCATGAGCACCTTGTCTCTCCATTATGTCTGGAAACTTTCCCAAATTTCAAGTGTTTTAAAGTTATTTCATATTTTATATATACAGTGATACCTCTACTTATGAGCAGCTCCCAACTCGAACAATTATGTAAGTGTATTTTGTAGGTGCTTTTGTAAGTGATTTTTGGATCTGAAATGGATTAACCTAATTTTCATTATATGTGAAAAAATTCCTTCGGTATCGGCACTTGAATAGCCGACTGGAACGAATTTTGCTCGTAAGTAGAGGTACCACTGTACTCTGATAATTATACAGTGGACCCCCCGGATTATGTACTGCTCCAAACTCGAACAATTATTTAAGTGTATTTTTGTAAGTGCTTTTGTAAGTGTATTTTTGGGGGTCTAAAGGACTAATCTAATTTACATTATTCTTATGGGAACAAATTCGTTCGGTAACGGCACTTGAACAGCATTCTGGAACGAAATTATGACATACCTAAATAAATAAATAAACTACCTAAATAAACTTACACATTGTGCTGCCATGCAGGTACACATTAAAATCACTGTGTGTCTTATTAGTCTGGAGGAGGCCATATTAATAATAATAATTATAATAATAATGCACAATAATAATCATAATAATAATGTACAATAATAATCACTCTGAGGCGCATTAAATGTATATTACATTAATATAAACATTTTCATTAATCCATCTATGATAGTTTTTTCAAAATCATATAATAAACACGGTACGTAACATATAAACATGATAAATACACCCCACAGTGGAATAAATTAATATAAATACGAGATGTTAGGTGTAGCTGAATGTGTATGAATGAAAACCAGATGCATTCATCTGCTTGTTTACATGCTACACGTTTCTCTCCTCTCATTTACTCGTTCTCTCTCACTTGTTTATTCGTTTTACCTCATTTACTCACCTCTCGCCCTACATTAAGACTACAAATATCTTAAGGTAAGTAATGAGTGTAATGTATATATGCATTTTATCGCTCTGGGGTGCTTTAAATTTCGTAGTATATTACATGTGGGTGGGGAGGCCTGGCTGGCTACCATACCTCCCACACCTGACTTCTTAAAATAAATACTACTCGCCTCTCACCCTACATTAAGATTACAAATATTTTAAGGTAAGCAATGAGTGTACAGTGTGTGTATTTTACTTTTTATTGTTTTAATGCCTAGTTCTATTGCTAACTTAATACAGTGGACCTCGCTATTCGAACACTCCAAACTCGCCCTTTTATGTAAGTTTATTATTGTAAGTGCTTTTATAAGTGTATTTTTGGGTGTCTGAAACGGACTAATCTAATTTACATCATTCCTTATGGGAATAAATTCGTTTGGTAACAGCACTTGAACAGCATTCTGGAATGAAGAATGTTCAAAAGTTGGGGTTCACTGTATATGTTAGTGTAAACTTGTTATCTGGCATTTATATGCATTTATAAGTGGAAAAAGATGGCGTTCTGCTTTCTGGTGATGTCCGCTTTCCAGTGGTAGCCTGGAACCTAACCTGCCGTATAAGTGGGGCCCTACTGTATACCTATAGTCAATCACTGGACATGTTCCTAGAACTGCTGCAGTTTGTAGAACTCTTTAAAACATCGTGTCATGCACAGTGGTGTTTACACTCCTCTCACATACGACAAGCATCTCTGCATTTTTGTGGGCGTTTTGTTTTATGTGCACAGGCAAAACATCTGATCTCATTTCTTCTTAGTAGAAAGAAGTGTTACTAAGTAGTGATTACCATGCCTCATATGAGAGGGTATTTGGTGATCAGATCGTTGGCAGTTTTGTATTGCATGTGTTATGACCTGGTACTTGAATAATTGTCTGAAATGGGAAATAAAATCTATGGATTTATTCATTATAAATTTAGTTACAGTAGTAAAATAAAATAAAAATGTTGAATAAGCAAATAAGAGATTTTAAACTTGCTTTGATAATTTAAAAACAAATTTACATAGCATTTAAACAGTTTTATGTTCTAAATTTTTAAAGTTACATGTTTTTTTCCTCTCTCCTAGTAGACAATTTCAGATTTTTGCCAGTGTATTCTGGTTATGTGAAATGTGATATACATGGTATGCAATACAGTACCTGGTATTCTAGTTTCTCTGTTCTCTTTAATTTTTATGCATGAGATGTCTAAATGTGTATGGATACTGTAATAATATATTTAATTTTTCTTATTCAGAGGTAAGCGAAAGTGGCAGCAGCCTCAGTGGTGTGGAGGGTCGTTCTCCTGTACCACCACCTGATGCACAGAGTAATGGCAGTGGGAAAAATTCTGTTATCATCAATGCTTCAGAGAAGCGTTCGTTTTACTCCAGAATCCCACCACTTGCCAAATCTGCCAGCAATGAAGTCAGAAGATTATCATCTAAAGACTATTCTGAAGCAAAAATTGGTATTTTATTTGATCAATACAAGGACAGTCAATGTGACTTCATCCTCTCAGAAGGAATTGAACATCTGTGCATGGATTTGGATGTAAAACCTGAAGAATTTAAAGTGTTAGTTCTGGCATGGAAATTTGGGGCTGAAACAATGTGCAGGTTTAGTAGAGGAGAGTTTGTGCATGGGTGCAAAGCCCTCAGAGTGGATTCTATAAAGGTATACAGTCCAAATTTTCAGATATGCTGCTTGAGGTCCAGGATCCAGAGAAATTCAAAGACCTGTATAGATTCACTTTTAAGTTTGGCCTGGATGCTGATGCCAGCCAACGAATCCTACCGTCCGACATGGCAGTGCTGCTATGGAAGCTTGTTTTTCACAGTGTGAGCCTTCTATTTTGAAGAGATGGTTGCGTTTCTTGAAAGACATCCAAATATCCGGGTATTCCCAGAGATACCTGGAATATGTTCTAAATTTTACAGAAGCTGTAGGGGATGATTTAAGCTCATATGATGATACAGAAGCTTGGCCTAGCCTTTTGATGACTTTGTTGAATATGAAAATGATCAGTTGAACCAAAATATAACAAAGGATCTTAAAGAAGAAAGTGAATAATATCATTTAAGTACTAGGAAAAAATTGTTCGTATGTGAAAATGTTTGGTGATATTTTTTCAGAAGGTATGAGTGAATTTTGTCCTTTTTGTCTTTCTACAAAGTGCTCATTTTTAATATAGTTTAGAAAGTTTTGCTCCACTGTTGCCATGACCTTAATTATATATGAATGATATAAGATACTTAATACAGTGCTATGATTGACATCTTGAAAGGTTGCTTGAGAATGATGTATCCCACTGCAGCTTAGGGGACACATTTATGTGCATTCCTGATGTATACTAATATAATGTGTTCATTGTGTGAAATGTATTGACAAGCAAACTGCCAACAGATGGGTAAAACAAAGACACTTGACACTATGGCACAAGTAGAAACTTTTGAATCTCGTATTGATAAAACTCACTCTTGAATAAATCATCATTATTTATTAGCTCATCTTTCTAAGTGCTTTTGTTTTACCCACATGATTTTATTCTTAGTACAGAATAAGCCAGAAAAATAAGCATTTTTATTTTTGTGTCCCCTGAGTTTTTCTCTTGTATTTTTCTTTCTAGAGCATATTTTTTTTTTCTACTGTTGGATGTAGAAAACTCACAGGCTACATACATTTAATGATAATGTAATTATAAAATTCTTGATATCTGTTGAAAAAAATTATATTATCTGTAATAAGTATGGAATATCAATTTTGCATATTTTCTATACAGTACATTGTATATATTATTGTAAAATATACTTTGGTTACTTTTTTTTGTCCAGTTGCTGAATCAAGGTAAAAATGGCAACTTCATTAATAAGGAGTCAAGTAATGCCTCCAGCTGGTATGGGTAATGCCTTACCCATACCGCCTGGAAAAGTACAGAAAGTTTAAATTTATTTCAGTCTGAACAAAAATAAACATTATACAGTGGAACCTCTGCTTACGAGTTTAATCCGTTCTGTAACCTAGCTCATAACCCGATCTGCTCGTATGCCGAGTCAGTTTCCTCATTAATCCATACCAGGGGAATTCCTGCTCTCGGGAGGCAGGACAAAAATACTTCAATATGACGCTAATATCAACTCTACAGCTTATTTATCTATCACAATTCATCTAATATGACATAATAAACAGTATAATTAACATAGAAACATGATATATATTCTAGAATGAATAAAGTAGGCCATAATAGGGCGAGTGGTGGCGGCGTCCATTCCCTCTCCCCTGAATATATCTTTCCATGCTTTTATTATAAGAGAAAACAGAATGTTCATGAGGCTAACTGCACTAGTTTCATAAATATGAAATATTGTATAAAAACATAATAGAGAATATAAAGAAATAAAGTGGTTTTATAAAGTGTATGTAAGCTGGCAGAGGTGGAGAGTGGAAGATAGGCTACTTGCTCGAGCTCCTACTGCCACTGCACACCTTGCTTGTTTATCTATGATTTCATGCTGTAATTCCATGGACATCAACCTCATTTCTTCTCAGCACTGTCCTTTGCACTTACTTTCTTAAGACCCATGGTTAGAAAAAGAAATTTGGCAATAATAACACGAAATGCATCCACGGCGACATAAACACATTGCACAGCTCAGCTGATTGGATAAATACATGAGTGGGTGTGGGTGGGTGTGAGTCGGACCTGACTAGCTTGTGCTACTAGGTCAGATGCCGTGCTCCTCTCAAGTGAATGTGACTGACCTGACTAGGTCAAGGCATTGGCTTAAGTCGGTGGGAGAATTGGACCTGCCTCGCATGGCCCAGTAGGCCCGCTGCAGTGTTCCTTCTTTCTTATGTTCTTAGTGGTGATGTTCTGAAACTCGCTTATTATTATTATTATTAATTTAGGGAACTGGAGCACAGATCTAATTCCCTAGATCAAGAGCCCCTCACCAGCATCAAGGAACCTCCCTTGAGGGAAGCTCGCAACCTGAATTTTGGCTCGTATCCAGGAGCAAAAATCGACTGAGCGACGGCTCGTATCCTGAAAAACTTGCATGGTGGGGCACTCATAAGCAGAGGTTCCACTGTACTAAGTTTACTGCAGTACAAGTATGGTATGTTTATTTTAACCGGTTTGCAGTAATTGCCATTGTAATGGCTATGTTACAAAATCATTGGTACTCAGGGTTCTTATTAAGTATTTGGTGTGTTATGATGGCTATGTTATAAAATCATTGGTACTCAGGTCTTCTATTAGTATTTTCAGTAATTTAAAAAGATGTAAGTGCATGAATGATCTTTAGTTTTTATTTAAGAAATTGGCAGATGGACTTTGTACTTGCAGTAAATGTTTATTTTAGAAAGCACATATGTATGTAAAAAATTTCTTCACCATTTGAGCCATTCTGATATTAACCCTTTTACTGTCCAGACCCCCAAAATGAAACTTGCTCTGTGTCCAAAAATACCCCTCCTCCCCTCCCCCCAAAAATATATATAGTATATACATGTACATGTATATATATACAGTGGTACCTCGAGTTCGAACTTAATTCGTTCCAGAAGGCTGTTCGAGGATACCGAATGAATTTGTTCCCATAAGGAATAATAAAAATTAGATTAATCCGTTTCAGACCCCCAAAAATACCGGCTGAAACTCGGAAAAAATTTGGCTGAAAAAAGCGACAAACTCAAAGCAGCCAATACTGGGGTGGCGCTCGGGGTTCCCTGTATATGTATGTATTAAGTGGACCCCCGATTTTTCCCAAACTTTGAACAATTATGTAAGTGTATTTTTTTTAAGTGCTTTTTAAATGTATTTTGGGGTCTAAAAAACTAATCTAATTTTTATTCCTTCGAGAACAAATTCGTTCGATAACGGCATTGAAAGCATTCTGGGCAATTATGGCCGATAAGGGGGGTCTACTGTTACAGTGGACCCTCGGTTGCTGAAATAATCCGTTCCAGGAGCTATTACTTAATCTGAATCTTTTTATCTGAAACTTATTTCCCAAGAAATAATGTAAATACAATTAATTGTTCCACAAAAAATAATCACTCAAAATAAAAAAATAACATTTACTTACCTTTATTGAAGAGACTTCAGGCATCTGGAAGATATGTATATGATGATTGGAGCAGGTGTTAGTGGTTGGAAGGGAATCCCC
>WNWK01025658.1:0-28308 GCA_009830355.1 Cherax destructor
TAACTGGAACCCACCCTTTTCAGCTTCAGATTATGGCAAGTAGGTATTCGTCAACGTGATGGCACAGGTGTAGTCCAAGGCAATCTGCTTACCATCCTTCCAGGGTAATATATTGACTTATCTGGATGCTTTTGACTTCCGTCAAACAACAGATTTGAGGTTCCCGTTGAGCTGGTCAAGGGGCTGGGGGAGAGACCTTTTCATGATGTAGTTGACCCCTTCCTTCTGATGTATGACACAGGAGACCATGAAGTAAGTTTGAGTTTGGGGGCGGCTAGGGAGAGCAACACCAATCTGAATGGTGTATGGGTCGAGTCAAGTGCCAGGAGGAATTTGAACGGCCGAATACGTATAACTGGTTAATTAGCAAGAACTCATTTAAAATTAGGTCCTTTCGAAATTTCCTCTTATACATTTTTTTTTTAAATAAAAACACTGCGACTAGCCGAGGACTAGAACCCGCGTCTTTTAGCCCGCCTAATGGTGAGAGAAAATTCACGACGCCCTATCCCACGGGCCCACCCAACCCCACAAAGATTATGCACGGTAAAACACACACACACACACACACACACACATATATATATATATATATATATATATATATATATATATATATATATATATATATATATATATATATATATATATATATATATATATATATATATATATATATATATATATATATATATATAAATATGGGGGGCAATGTGATAGGGGGGGGGGCAATGTGGCAGATGTTGCAGGTGTATGGAATAGGAGGTAGGTTATTGAAAGCAGTGAAGAGTTTTTATGAGGATAGTGAGGCCGTTAGAGTGTGTAGGAGGGAAGGGGACTATTTCCCCAGTAAAAGTGGACCTTAGACAGGGATGTGTGATGTCACCGTGTTGTTCAAATATTTATAGATGGGGTGAGGAGAAGTGAATGCGAGGGTCTTGGCAAGAGGTGTGGGGTTAAAAGATAAAGAATTAAATACAAAGTGGAGTTGTCACAGTTGCTTTTTGCTGATGACACTGTGCTTTTGGGAGATTCTGAAGAGAAGTTGCAGAGGTTGGTGGATGAATTTGGTAGGGTTTTAAAAGAAGAAAATTGAAAGTGAATATAGGAAAGAGTAAGGTGATGAGGATAAAAAAAAGAATAGGTGACGAAAAATTGTATCAGATTGAGGGAGAGAGTTGGAGGAGGTGAATGTATTCAGATATTTGGGAGTGGACATGTCAGCAGATGGGTCTATGAAGGATGAGGTGAATCATAGAATTGATGAGGGAAAAGGGTGAGTGGAACACTTCGGAGTCTGTGGTAACAAAGAACTTTGTCCTTGGAAGTAAAGAAGGGAATGTATGAGAGTATAGTTATACCAACACTCTTATATGGGTGTGAAGCATAGGTGATGAATGTTGCAACGAGAAGGTTGGAGGCAGTGGAGATGTCATGTCTGAGGTCAATGTGTGGTGTGAATATAATGCAGAGAATTCGGAGTTTGGAAATTAGGAGGAGGTGCGGGATTACCAAAACTATTATCCAGAGAGCTGAGGAGGGGTTGTTGAGGTGGTTCGGACATGTAGAGAGAATGGAACGAGATAGAATAACTTCGAGAGTGTATAAATCTGTAGTGGAGGGAAGGCGGGGTAGGGGTCGGCCTAGGAAAGGTTGGACGGAGGGGGTAAAGGAAGTTTTGTGTGCGAGGGGCTTGGACTTCCAGCAAGCATGTGTGAGCGTATTTGATAGGAGTGAATGGAGACAAGTGGTTTTTAATACTTGACGTGCTGTTGGAGTGTGAGCAAAGTAACATTTATGAAGGGATTCAGGGAAACCGGCAAGCCGGACTTGAGTCCTGGAGATGTGAAGTACAGTGTCTGCACTCTGAAGGAGGGGTGTTAATGTTGCAGTTTTATAACTGTAGTGTAAAGCACCTCTGGCAAGACAGTTATGAAGTGAATGATGATGAAAGTTTTTCTTTTTCGGGCCACCCTACCTTGGTGGGAATCGGCCGATGTGTTAATATATATATATATATATATATATATATATATATATATGTGTGTGTGTGTGTGTGTGTGTGTGTGTGTGTGTGTGTGTGTGTGTGTGTGGTTTGTGAGTATATGTATATATATATATATATATATATATATATATATATATATATATATATATATATATATATATATATATATATATATATATATATATATATATATATATATATATATATATATATATGATAAGATCACAGTAAGCAGGTGATATCACAATGTGCAGAACAACCACTGTGAAAAATAATGAAATTCCAAGCGAGTTCGTGATTTCTCACATTATGAAGGAACTGAAAATAAACCACCACCAGGAAGGTATATAAAGGCGAGACTACACCTGGCGGTTTTACAAGACTTGACCTTTGAATGACGTGGGTAGGTTGTGAAGTATCTGTTAAACACTGCATATATTCTACCCAAGATTTAATATTTTAACTTAAGTTATAGCACTGGAAGGGTAGGCAGGCTAGAGTCAACCAGATTAAGGAATTGTGACTGATTTGTGTGGAGGGGAGAAGTGTAGCCGGAACCCAGTGTGGCGGAGATGAGAAAAGAGAAGCAGCACCAACCTGTGAGGAAGTGGCACGGAGGGGCCGAGTGCCATCCGGCACTTGTTTATCCTGTTTACTCTTCCGATGGGAAACACCTAGCATCGTACTTTAGTGAAAGACAGTGATAGCAAATTCCTGTAAAGATGCATTACTAATATGGGTGTTGCTACTGCCTTCGAAATTGCAATCGTGGCAAAATAATATGCGTAATGTTTATACCCTACTTTTTCGGTACTGTCTGTCCCCTCCCTCTCTTCCCCGCAGCCTCCGTTACCTTTGAGATCTTATCAAAAATATAATATAATAGTGTTCTTTGAAATGTTTGTGGAAAAAAACTTTACATAGTTTTGAAATGCGATTAATATCTTGGGTTGGTTCTGAAAATTCATTTCTATGCGTGTAAATAATAATAAACTGTCTCCAGTCATTTAGTTACTATACATTTGCTATTGTTATGGTTAATCTTGAATTTCTATCTTATTTTTGTAGTTACGTAAAATAGAAGTATTTATACGTATAAATAACGTGCAACGCTAGATAGTTTTTTACAGAGATGTTTTAGCCTGCTCCAGGATTCTTCAATCAAATACAGAGGTGACATATGTATTGGAAACAATGCGAGTGGAGATTTTGAGGTCTCAGCCTTAAAAGGGATGTCTAAAGAAGTCTCTCTGTCTTGTTAGAAGTAGAGTACATTTTTTGAAAGGTTATCTCCTTCTGGCTTGATAAAAAATGTTCAGATCCATTGCTTGCAATGTATGAAAGGTTGATGGAACGGGTTCAAGTCCACTGCATGCAATTTATCTCAACATCTTTCATATATAAGAATTTACAGACACATTTCCTAACAGTATGAGTTAGTAAATGGTGATTAGAAAGCTGACTATTATTCATGAACATACTTTAAAGAATTTAATTCCAATTAGGAAAAAGTAGTAATTACTCTAATCATGACTGTATAATTAACTCGTCTGAAGAAGAATTATAAGTAAGAGCGAAATGTGCTCTAGGTAACAGACATGAATTTGCATTTTCCAAGACATTTTGCAACCCATAAAAAAACGATTAGACAAATTATCTTCTGATAAGATAAATAATTGTAAACGTTGTGTGTATGGTGTTGTAAGTAATAATATTGTACCCAATTTTCTTCTCAGACAAAAATGGTCATAATTTACACATTAAAAATAAGAGACTTGTTTAAAGATGATAACTTATTTTAAAGAATTAATTACTATACGAATTTTACCGAGCAAGTCAATGCAACGTTATACTAGATTAACTAGAATTTAAAACAAATTCCTATAATGAATGATGCAATGAACAAGCAATTATTTTCTAATATGTCAATGTGTTTGATCACGATTTTTCTTTAACCAACTAAGTGTATCAATTACCAAGTTTTATATCAAGTAACTGTCGTCTAGAAGGGTAATATTTATTTTCTTCAATAGCTTGAATAACACTCCTGAACCATGAAACCCCGAAAGACCAATAATTAGTTTATTATGTTGAGAAGCATATGTACTGTCTAAATGGTTGGTACATATTTTGATCCTTATAGTGGGGAAAGTTACTTTCTTTAATAGTAAAAATAATTGATTTGATTGAGAGATTACATGTTACAAACATGCCAGCTAATTTTAAATAATAACAATGTTTAATAAAGTAATTCTGGAGGATCTTCTGCAACACTATAGGTGATAAACAGTTGAAAATTTGTATTTCTCTAAATGCTTATGTAATCATTTATTTAATGATTGTAAAACTGACGGAACAGTAACTTTTGCTTTCAGAATGAGTTATATATTGCTATAGAAAACCCATTGACTTTCTTACTGAGCAGTTTATATGAGGATTTTTTTATACTAAAAATATTAAAAATATTTTACTTTCCAAATAAAAATGGATGATAACATGTTTACTGCCATGAAATGACTATCTTGAAATTTTACTTAGACTGAACAATTTATATCCTTCCATTAAATTTATGATTAAAGGTCATTAACGCAAAATATTCTCATACTAGTAAAGTATTCATCTTAATACCCACAACAAGAGGCCAAAGTCTTAAATTGACCCCCCAAAAAAATTAAAACCTTGCCCAGTGAGCTTAGCTTTTCTTTAGTCCCAACAAATACGTAATTAGAACTTGACATGTTTATATTTGTATACGACCAGAGGAGTAAATCGCCATATCCCATAAGTCCAGCCATTTATACGTCAAAACATGCATATGAAATAGTAGAATGAAGTTTATTTTTAATGCAGTGAATTCTCAGCAGCATAACTTGCAATATACTATCAGGGTTTTTTTCTGAAAAGAGCTCATTACGTAGTAACCTCCATTAAAGACAGTGTGAAAATTAATGAAACAGCATGCAGGAAAATTTTATACCAAGGCTACCATTTGTAATATACCCCGTAGCGTTGCGATCAGAAGTTTGTTGTTGAATCATCAAGGTCATTGGAACAAAATTGTGAATTTTAAATGCTTGACGCAGGAGGTCCAAATGATTCAGGTGTTCAATATACAACAATGCAAGGACATACCATGAAGTAGAATTTTATGCAGGTAAAGTATTTGGAAGGAACTACGACAGCTTGCCTAAAACTACGAAATAAGTTTGGTATTCAGAGTGTATCCAAAACGTGAAAAAGATATCAGGAAGATAGACTAATAAGGGCACAGAGAATGGGTAATTAATATCATTTCAATACCACATAACAGGCATTATGATGAAGTCTCGAAGCACTGAAACTACAATTAATCAGTGTATCATATCCAATATTGATTGGATATGGGGGCGGCTAGGCGAAGAGCAACACCAATCCGAATGGATTATAATTTACCAAACTGCGGCAGGCCAGGGTTCGACCCCACGACACATTGTCCCACCTAAAGAGACAACACAACGTACGTGTCACCTAATGGCTGAGTGGATAAGGTGACACGTACGTTGTGTTGTCTCTTGAGATGGGAGTGTGTCGTGGGGTCCAACCCTGGCCAGCCGCTGTTTGGTAAATTATACAATACCACTTGTTTCGTGGTTTCACTGCTATAGATTATATATATATATATATATATATATATATATATATATATATATATATATATATATATATATATATATATATATATATATATATATATATATATATATAATATATGCAAGACTACTCACATTATCAAGGAACTATAAAAGGAAACATGACAAGAAGGCTTATAAAGGGGCAGAATACACCTCACAGTCACATCACACTAACAAAGACTACACCTCACAGTAGCGTAACAACGCACGACTCTGTGAAGAGGTAACATTGATTTTAAATTCAAAATTTACAGAAAACCTACAAATAATTGTTCCTATGTACACTATTACTCTTCACATCAAGATAGAGTTAAAGTGTCTGTTTTTTCTTCAATGTTTTTGAGAGCTTTACGCATTTGTAGTCCTGAGTTCATAGATGAAGAAATCTCTAAAATTTATGAAATAGCTAATGATTTAAAATACCCAAGAAACATAATTGATAAATCTTTTAAAATAGCTAGGAATACATTTTACAATCCAAAAAGGGACAACCAACCTTATTCAACCAAAATATGTTGGTTCTCCTTACCATGAAAACTTGGTTGATATACCTTCCTTTCTTAAGAATTTTATTATCAAAGTGGTATTTAAAAATCTTGATACAGTAAAAAGACTTTTGATAAAAAATTCCCCCCAAAATGCTGACGGATGTGTCTATAAGATTCCCTGTAAAATATGCGATAGTCGCAGCCCAGCTCTGGTGGTGCGAGGGTGTGTGGTGCTCTGACCTGACCCTTGGCGACGCGTTACAGCACTTTGGTTTTCCAAAGCAACATGGCGACAGCAGGGAGGAGACGTTTGAATACAGTCTGTGTTGACCTTGTGACTGGCGTTCTAAACCCTGCAACGGCCTGGACTGTCTTACCGACGATATTACGAGATGTGTATGGTCTTGACATAGGAGATTTGTATGGCGTTGCCCTGAATGGGATGAATAGAGTATTTGTGAAGCTACTGACGGCAGAAGTTTATGACCGACTAGTAGATCGACACCAGGATCATGTCTACACGGTGCACACTGGCCTTCAGGTACGATTGAAGGACGTTTCACGTACGTACACTTGGGTACGTTTGAAGAACGTCCCATTTGAAGCGGACCCGACGGACATCAGTACGGTCTTCAGTGCGTATGGTACGATACACGCAGCAACACCTGGAAAGTGGAGCGAGGGACCACTGATAGGCCTTCCTGAGGGGTCGTACTCGTTGAAAATGACATTGAAGCACCCCATACCGTCCTACGTTGTTATACCAGACTTCAGGACCCAAGTGTACGTGACCTACATGGGACAGCGGAGGACGTGTCGCCTGTGTGGCGCCTACGATCATGTGGCGACTGACTGCATGAGAAGGACGGGACCCAGACAAGTGCCAGAGCAACGAGTAGTGAAAGTGCAGGAGCAGAGAGAGGAACGGAAGGAGGAGACGCAACGGGAGAAGCAGACGAAACTCTGGAGTGAGATTGTGGAGAGTTCTGAGGTGGTTTGTCAGACCCTAACACAGGAATCTGTTATACCAGTGGTTGACTGTGATCACCATGAGAGTCCGGCAGAGGAGGTACCACTGGAACAAATATTAAATGAAATATTGACGACCTCTTGCCAGTGCTAATGTAAGCACTAATGATGGTTTGATAGATGCAGTAAATGTGGTGGAAAGTGTGGAGAGTGCCAGTCCAGTGGACCAACACTTAATTATGGAGGATGTACAGGTGGAGGTCCATCAGACCGAGGATGCAAGTAGTGTGGAAGACATAAAGAGGACACGTAAAAGGTCTGGCAATTCATCAGGCAGTGAGGATGTGCTGACACCGGCGCAGAGGATCTGTAAAAGGCTTCGGTGGAAGTTGCTAAAAAGATCTAGGTTTGGTACTAGAGAGGGTTCTTTTAAGGGAGGGAAGCAAACGGGTAAAATGAGTAAAGGGAAGTCAGGTACAACTTCCACAGAGGCCTAGGGGCAAACCCTTGACATAGTTTTCAAGTGTTTAACACTTAATGTAAATGGGTTTAGGGATGAAATTAAGAGGGCTTGGGTGGAGTGTACGTTGCGAAGGTATGGTGTGACAGTTGCTTTTATACAGGAACACAATTATAGGTGTGGTGGGAATTACTTTTGAATGGATACAAAGTGTTTGCAAGTTCATCCAGTAGATTAAAGGGGGAGTGGCGGTAGCAGTGGCGGTGTCAAGCCCTTTCAAACCTTTGCGATGGGAGGAGTGTGGGGAAGGTAGGCTGGTTAGAGTAGATGGGGAGTGGAGTGGAGTTAGGGTATGTTTTTAGAGTGTACATGCAGCGAGGCGGCAAGGAAGGTAAAGGTGGATTTTGTTTGGAATTACATGATTTATGCATGTCGGGATTTGCCAAATGTAACGATTGTTGAGGATTTTAATTGTGTAATTAGAGAGAGGGATGTAGAGCCGCGGGAGGAGGTTGTGTACTTGCAGCCTTAAGGGACGACTTAGGAGGGTAGGTTTGAAAGACGTGATTGGGGTGGGAGGTGCGGTGAGCCTCACGTTTGTTAGAAGAGGGTATGCGGCTCGACTAGACAGGATTTATGTAACAGGTAGCGTGGTAGTGGGGGGAATATTTGGATGTGGGTTTCACGGATCATCGGGGAATGTTGGTGGAGGTGGGGTGGGAAGGGTTGCAAAATGGTATAGGGTTTTTGGAAATTAAATGTTCAGTTATTAAAGGGTGATGGTAAAAGGGAGGAATTTAGGGATTGGTGGGGTGGGTTTTGGATGGGGAGTAGGGAGGGGGCTTTAGTGGATTGGTGGGTAAGTACAGGGGAAACCTGGCATCCAAGCTTACTATCAGAGGTTGGGAAGGGAAGAAGCGGGATGGAGATACGGTTTACAAAATTACATTGAGGGCCTCTTGAAAGACTGTTATATGCGGGGAGGACATAGAATGACAGAGGAAATTAAGGTGTTGAAAGATAGGTTGAAGACTTTGCAGAATGAGAGGTTTGGGGCATGTAGAATGAAAGCCGGAATGGATGATGTGTTGTGGGATAGACCTCACAATATGTTTCGGGAAGTGTAAACAGAGACGGATAGAATGTCATTGGAGTATCTGGAAGTGTATGAAAACATGGGAATTATGTGAAGGGTATGAGAATAAATTCCACGGAAGGAATGAATGTGTATGCTGATAAGTGGTTTGCAAGGCACATGAGCAGTGGGGGGTGTATGGAGGAAAGGACATTTTATTGGGAAAGATTAGGGAGAGGTTGAGTAGGGAAGGTCGGAGGGATTGGAGGGCATGATTAGTGAGAGGGAGGTGTGGAGGCAGTGGAAGGATTAAGTAAGGGCAAGGCTCCAGGTATGGATGGTTTGGCAAATGAATTTATAAGGAGAATTGGGACATTATAAAGGATTGTATGGTAGGTGTGATGAATGGTATGAAAAGGACAGGTGTAATGTGGAGGGACATGGGTATGGGGGTAATGGTATTAGTGAGGAAGGGGAAGGAAGAGGAAACATTAGAGAATTATAGACCTTTAGTCCTTATGAATACGGATTATAAAATATATGCTAAAATTTTAGGTAATAGATTAAAAAGGGTGATAGGGGGTGATTGAGGAAGGACAGGGGGATACCGGAAGGTGTGGGGAAGGACATGAACGTATTAAAGATTTCATAGATAGAGAGGAAGAGGGAGGAATACTTGCACTGGTTTGGGAAGGAGCATATGATAGTGTGGAGCGTGAGAGTATGTTTGGAATAATGGAAAGGCAGGGGTTTGGATTGGAAGTGCTGGATTGGGTTAGGGCGTTATATGAAGGGCAAGTGTGAGGGTGCAAATATATGGTAGGTTGGGAGGGGTGGTTGGGATGGAAAGGGTCTGCGACAGGGGACAACCCTGTCGCAGATCCTTTTCGCTTGCTTACAGGATCCGTTTTACAGATTAGTGGGGATGGAAGGGGTTGGGGAGGGATAAGGGGATTAGAAATGTGGTGGATATGTAGATGACACGACGGTGTTAGTGTATCACGAGGTGGATTGGTTAACATAGGAATACACTTAAAGTCTTTCAGTGCTACTGGCATGAGGGTCAATGGAGCAAAACCATATTGTTGGAGGTAGGTGCTTGGGTGGGGGCGGTTGGGTAGCAGGTATGGGTGGAAAATTGTGGACAGGGTGAAAATATGTGGTATTGTTTACACGAGGGACAGGGATGAGGCGAGAGAGGTGAATTCGAGGAATGTAGTTAAAAGTGCGACGGAGTGGTTGAATAGTTGGAGAGCGGAGAGCTAACGTTGTGGCAGAGGGTTATTGTGGTTAATAACATGATATATAGTAAGATATGGTATATTTCAACATTTTTCCTTTATTGTTGGGATGTTAAAGAATTGGAGAGCAGGGTATTTAAGTTTATTTGGGCACATGGTAGACATTGGCTCAGGAAGGAGATAGTTAGGAAAAGGGTAATTTCTGGAGGTTTGGGTTAAATATGGCTGGAAAGAAGATTGTTGTGTATGTATGTGAAACGTTGTGTGGTAAGGAGGGGAGGGTTGGGGGAGAGAGGTGGGGCTGGGGTGGAAGGGGTGCTGCGGGAAGTAGGGAAGTGGTGGGGTGAGAGGGAACTGGGGCAGTGCAGAGATTGGCTGCGGTGCTTGTTGGTTATACGTGAGCCACAAAGGTTGAGTGTTGCAGTTATAATGAGGTTTGGTGCTGGGGAGGAGATGGTGGAAGGGGAGGCGGTTTATCCAGTATATGACTGGAAGGGGATATGGAAGGGGTTCAGGGATCTGAGGTTGCCGGCGAGGGACCGGGAGCTGATGTTTCGGTTTTTACATGGGGCAGTGGCGTCATGGGAGAATTTATTCCGTATGGGATTGGCGAAAGACGGGAAATGTCAGAAGTGTGGCTTGCCGGAGTCGGTCTGCATGCAGTATTTTTGTGAACTCTGGATGGGGTTCGTAGGTGGATGGGAGGGTGTTAAAGGGTTTGGGTGGGGGTATCTCTTTGTTACGGGCTATTTACTTGGATTTGGGAGGGTTAGACATAGGATAAAAAGGGATTACTGTACTGTATGGTGGACTTCGTGTGCATGTCGTGGAAATTAAGGACATGAGTGTTAGGGAAAGGATGGGGGCTGTGGCGGGACGATATATCGCACTATATGCAGAAATCGTATAATATATGGGAGGGAGTGGGGTTCAAGCTTTTCAGAGGGTACAGGAAATTGAGTGCAGGGTTTATTGGGAGACAGATATGGTAATGAAAGGGCTTGACAGAGGTGCTGGTGGAGCATTGGGTAGATGTGGAGAGGCATACGTAGATAGGTAGATAGGGGGGGGTTAAGACATTAAAGGACGGGGGACGGATGACACCACAGTTGGGGGACCGGGTGACTGTCTAGATTATTAGTGTGTTGGAAGTGGATGTGTGTGTGGTGGAGTGAATGAGGTTGGGGTTTTGCAAGAGGGGAGGGGGAGTAAGGGTTTTGTAGGGTTTGGCAGATCCTCTGGTGCCGGGGGCATGGAGTGGTTAGGTTTGGTGAGAGTGGTATGAATGTTCCTGACTATACTTAGTACAGAGATGGTACTGAAACAAGGGTCATAGAAACATTGTGTGGTAGGATTTGTGCACACGGTAAATTTTATTTGCTGTATTCACTGCATAGTATTAGGACTAGTCACTGTTTTTGTGGTTATTTGTTAACTGTGCACACTGTACATTTTATTTGCAGTTATTGTGGACTATGTATCATTCTTTGGGTTTTGTTATTTGTCATTTGCACACTGTACATTTTATTTGCAGTATTCACTGCATAGTGGACTATGTATCATTTTTGAGTTTTGTTTATCTGTGACACTGTACATTTTATTACAGTATTCACTGCATAGTATTAGAACTAGTCACGGTTATTGTGGACTATGTATCATTCTTGGGGTTTTGTTATTTGTTACCTGTGCACACTGTACATTTTATTTGCAGTTAACAGCATAGCATTATACCTAGAGCTAATGTTATTGAGAACTTGGTATGGCATTATTTGGGTCTATGTTTTTTTTTTTGGACTCTGTATCAAGCATAAGAGGGAAGGGACAAGAGTTCACTAATTGTAGATAAATGTTAGGGTATGTTTTACTGATATATGCATAGCTTATTAAAGGAAATTGCTGTTGCACAATTTGTAGTATGTAATTATTGAACGTTTTGGAATTGTAAATGTAATTATATTTGTGCACTGTAAAATTTATTTGCAGTCGTCAATGAGTATTCACTGTATATCCTTAGGAATAGAAAATATGTTATGGTGGACTGTATTTCATTATTTGGGTTTATGTTTTGTGGACTCTGTATTTATTTATTTATTAAGAACATAAGAACATAAGAACATAAGAAAGGAGGAACACTGCAGCAGGCCTGTTGGCCCATACTAGGCAGGTCCTTCAAATCCATCCCACTAACAGAATAATTGCCCAACCTAATTTTCAATTCTACCCAAGAAATAAGCTTTGGATTCTATTAACTCAAGGCAGTCATAAGAACATAAGAACATAAGAAAGGAGGAACACTGCAGCAGGCCTGTTGGCCCATACTAGGCAGGTCCTTCACAATCCGTCCCACTAACAGAATATTTGCTCAACCCAATCTTCAATGCTACCCAAGAAATAAGCTTTGACAATTCTACCCACTCATGCGGAGTCCCACTCAAATCCAACCCCTCTCACTCATGAATTTATCCAACCTAAATTTGAAACTACCCAAGGTCCTAGCTTCAATAACCCTACTAGGCAGACTGTTCCACTCATCAACTACCCTATTTCCAAACCAATACTTTCCTATATCCTTTCTACATCTAAACTTATCTAACTTGAATCCATTATTGCGGGTTCTCTCTTGGAGAGATATCCTCAAGACCTTATTTATATCCCCTTTGTTAATACCCATTTTCCACTTGTATACCTCGATCATGTCTCCCTCATTCTACGCTTACAAGTGAATGTAATTTTAGGGTTTCAATCTTTCTTCGTAAGGAAGATTTCTAATGCTATGTATTAATTTAGTCATTCTACGCTGAATGTTTTCTAACGAATTTATGTCCATTCGTAATATGGAGACCAGAACGGGAGCTGCGTAATCTAGGTGAGGCTTACTAATGATGTATAAAGCTGTAATATAACCTCTGGACTTCTGTTGCTAACACTTTGATATAAATCCCAGTAATCTATTTGCCTATTACGTACGCTTAGGCATTGCTGTCTTGGTTTAAGGTTGCCGTACCATCACCCCCAAGTCCTTCTCGCAATCTGTATGGCTAAGTTCTACGTTATTTAACTTATAAGTGCTTGGGTTATGGACACTCCCGAGCTCAGAACCTTGCATTTATCTACATTGAACTGCATCTGCCACTTTTCTGACCACGAATTAAGTTTGTCTAAATCTTCCTGAAGTTCTATGACATCTATGTTTGAATCAATTATCCTACCTATCTTCGTGTCGTCGGCGAATTTGCTCATATCACTAGTAATTCCCTCATCAAGGTCATTGATATATTATAAATAACAATGGGCCTAAGACTGATCCCTGTGGAACACCACTTGTTACAAGTCCCCATTCGGATTTAACCCCATTTATGCACACTCTCTGCTTCCATTGGTGAGCCATGACTGATCCATGACAGCACTTTTCCCCCAATGCCATGAGCTGCCACTTTTAACAGTCTCTGGTGCGGTACTCTATCAAAAGCCTTACTAAAGTCTAAATAAACAATATCGAATTCTTTATCGTGATCAACAGCCTCAAAAGCTTTACTGAAAAAGGGTTTAAAAAATTAGATAGGCAGGAACGGCCCCTCGTGAATCCATGCTGGGTATCATTAATCAAATTATGGTTATCTAGATGGCTTCTAATAATATCAGCTATAATTGACTCTAGTAATTTGCCTACAATTGAGGTCAGGCTTATTGGGCGGTAGTTAGACGGTAGTGACTTGTCCCCTGCTTTAAAAATAGGAATTACATTAGCCATCTTCCACATATCAGGGCACTACACCTGTTTGAAGAGATAAATTAAAAATGTTAGATATTGGTTCACAGAGTTCCATTTTGCATTCCTTAAGAACCCTTGCAAAAGCTCATCAGGACCCGGCGATTTATTTTGTTTCAGTCGGTCCAGCTGTTTCATAATCATTTCGCTAGTGACTGTGATATTACATAATTTATCTTCTTCTGGGCCTCTGTAAAATTAATTACTGGGATATTATTAATGTCTTCCTGTGTGAAACCGAGAGAAAATAATTATTAAAAATAGAGCACATATCATTATCCTTGTCAGTAAGATGCCCAAAGTTATTTTTAAGGGGACCTATCTTATCCCTAACTTTTGTTCTATAAACCTGGAAAAACTTTTTGGGTTAGTT
Source organism: Cherax destructor (assembly GCA_009830355.1). Taxonomy (NCBI): domain Eukaryota; kingdom Metazoa; phylum Arthropoda; class Malacostraca; order Decapoda; family Parastacidae; genus Cherax; species Cherax destructor. Next base: position 14,055 of record WNWK01025658.1, read on the forward strand.
TTGAATCCCTAGCAACTTTAATTTCATAGTCCCGTTTAGCTTTTCTTATTCCCTTTTAACGTCCTCTAATGTCAGTATACTGATTTATAAGATGACCCTCACCTCTTTTTATGCGCCTATAAATTCCTTTCTTCTGCTCTAAAAGATATTTGAGCCTATTATTCATCCATTTTGGGTCCCACTCAATCCAACCCCTCTCACTCATGAATTTATCCAACCTAATTGAAACTACCCAAGGTCCTAGTCAATGACCCTACTAGGCAGACTGTTCCACTCATCAACTACCCTATTTCCAAACCAATATTTTCCTATATCCTTTCTAAATCTAAACTTATCCAATTTAACCATTATTGGGCTTCTCCTGGAGAGATATCCTCAAGACCTTATTTATATCCCCCTTATTAATACCCATCTTCCACTTATATACCTCGATCATGTCTCCCTCATTCTTCGCTTACAAGTGAATGTAATTAAGGGTCTTCAATCTTTCTTCATACGGAAGATTTCTAATGCTATGAATTAACTTGTCATTCGTCGCTGAATGTTTTCTAACGAATTTATATCCATTCTGTAATATGGAGACCAGAACTGAGCTGCATAATCTAGGTGAGGCCTTACTAATGATGTATAAAGCTGTAATATAACCGCTGGACTTCTGTTGCTTACACTTCTTGATATAAATCCCAGTAATCTATTTGCTTTATTTCTTACGCTTAGGCATTGCTGACTTGGTTTGAGGTTGCTGCTTACCATAACCCCCAGATCCTTTTCGCATTCTGTACGGCTGAGTTCAACATTATTAAGCTGGTAGGTGCTAGGGTTATGAACATTCCCGAGCTTTAGAACTTTGCATTTATCTACATTGAACTGCATCTGCCATTTTTCTGACCAGGAATTGAGTTTGTCTAAATCCTTCTGAAGTTCCGTGACATCTACGTCTGAATCGATTATCCTACCTATTATTAGGGGAAAGGGGACAAGAGTTCACTGGTGGTAGAGGTAAGGGTTTTAGGGCATAGTTTTCTGATATTTTCGATATTTTCACTGTTTAACCAAAGAATTGCTGTTGTATTATATGCAACATGTATTTTGCATGTTTATGAATTATAAATGTATATTTATTGGAAACTAATAATATGTAAAAAAAAATCTACTTGACATTATTTCTTAACCCTTTGAGGGTCGAGAGGTTCTCTCCCAAACTTGTTCTCAGGGTCGAAAAATTTTCTGAAAAAAAAATTATTTTTTCTTATGAAATGATAGAGAATCTTTTTCCGATCATAACGGCACCAAAATTATGAAATTTGATAAAAAACTAACGGTGTTATGCTCTCGCGAAGTTAGTGGTATCGATGACATTTACGCATCGGCGATTTCACCCACTTTGAGCCCTATTTTCGGCAAATTCCAATGTTTCAGTCTACTAAAATTATAGCTATTTCGCTAGAGTTCCATTTGTTCTATCCATTGAGCATAAGAAATCGCCAATTTACCGATTTCAACTACCCAATAAGGTGGTCAGAAATTGGCAATTTGGCCAATTTCACACAAAATTAAAAAAATGCCAATTTCAAAATAGGGTCCAGAATAAACGAGACAGATATTCCTGGCACTCAAATAACATTTTATCTGCTCATTAGTTACATCTCCAGGCCACTCTTGCATTACTTTTGCTTTCCATTTTGAATTTTTATTCTCAAAAAAATAGAAGATTTACTGTTATGTATACAACTGCATCATTGTAGAAACAGTATAAATAATATCAGTGCACTTGTGCAAGAATATGCGACATGCCAGTTGATGTGTATTGGACGCATGGCTTGATTTGTTTATTCTTGAACATCGACAAAAATTTAACATTTTTGCTAGTTTGCGCTCAGTTTCAAGGTACTTGTCTTCGTAAAACCAATCACAATCATCACTATTTCTGTAATATATCTTCCATTCTATCGAATGAGACCAAGAAAACCAGAATACAACCAAAAATACCATACGAAAATTCACCCGAAAGTCGCTGTTTTAAACCAAAAAAACGGTCGGAGTTTTTTTTTTCATTATGCACTGCGTGCTTCAGGATTTTTTTATACTGCGCACACTGACCATGCAGACCCATTCTCTCATATGTAGGCCTGCCAGCTTTCTTCCACCAGATTTAAAGGCACTAGAATTTAGGCATACAAGTACGTGACCGACCATGGCTGCACTGACGTACTAGTATGGGACCGACCCTCAAAGGGTTAAGTCAGTAAATTCGTTCGGTAATGGCACTTGAGCAGGCTTCTGGAATGAAGTTTTACGTTACTCGGGGGTCCACTGTATATACATACAGTGGTACCTCGAGTTACGAGCTTAATTAGTTTCAGAAGGCTGTTTGAGTGCCGATACCAAACGAATTTGTTCCCATGAGGAATAATGCAAATTAGATTAATCTGTTTCAAACCCCCAAAAATACACTTACAAAAGCACTTACAGGAATACACTTACATAATTGTTCAAGTTGGGAGCTGCTCGTAAGTCGAGGTACCACTATATATATATATAGTATATATATTTACAACTGTACCACTGTACAGTGGTACACACTGTGTACCAATAATCAATATATTACACTATCACCACTATTTTCTCTATCCTAAAACTAAAATAATTTTCCTTCCTTTTTTTGTTGGTTATTTTAAATAATACGTAATAATAATAATAATAATAATAATAATAATAATAATAATAATAATAATAATAATAATAATAATAATAATAATAATAATAATATAATTATCCTCACACGATCAATTCCTCATAAAATAAAATAAATATCTTTTTTTGGACTATTATTGAGGCGTCCGACCTCACTCTTCTACTGTCCGTGTGGCAACGTGAATTATGATAGTGTTGTACTCCCTGGCAGTGACCTTCCTCCTAATGTATGAGAGTGCCAGCACGTCACCAGTGCTCACCACCCTCATCACTCTCTCCTCGTAGATCTTAGCTACAGCGCCTCCGCAGGTCATTGCAGAGCGGCCCACACATGGAACACAACACACAGTACACAGGTACACCAGCTCCAGCAAGGTCACCACCGCCAGCACCATAAACAATAGCACTGAGAGTGTCACTATTTCTTGGAAAACTGCGGCTTGGGGGATATAACATCCATAGTGGGTTGACGAGTCACCGTGGATGTAGTCTTCTACCTCTACATCACACCTAGCGAAGGACGGGAACACCAATGACATGTCGTCGGTGTAAGCAACCCCATCACGGGGTGTATGATTTTTAGTAAAAATTTGTATTATTTTTCCGTTGGTGAGCCAATAGTAGCTCAATAATGAGACGGCATCGAGTATGAACATCAGTAAATTAATAATTATCGAGGAGTGGTACAAGCGGGAGAAACTTCCTACATGTTGAGCCAGAGTTTCCACTGCTATCTTCCTAGCAGCGGCGGCCACACCTCCACTCTCCACGTCGCAGCAGATGGCACCATCTGGTAATGGCTTTTGAAGTCGGATATCACCAAGAATATACTCGGCAAACACTATTGCACAATATGGGATAAATAAGTACTAAACCCAGAAGATATACTTCAAAACTTTGGATCTGGTGTGGCTGCCATCACCCTCGTTGTAGCCCACTGAGTAATGTTTGGAGCGACACATCTCAACATACTCAGGGGATATAGCTTGTCCTCCATTCCTGTTGTAACACTTGATGTCACCGCCGGTCAACTGAAGTCTGACAAACAAAACCACTAACAACACCAAGCCAAGGCGATGTAGTATCGTAGATACGGAGGTTAATTCACCAGTTCCGAAAGTCAGAATCCACTTTATGACCCGAACCACTAAACGTGGATCCAAAAATTTCTTCACTCCTTCAGCCATTTTCAAAGAAAATTCTCAATGTAGACGATGAGAGGAATTCTGTAATATTGAACTCTATGTAATTCTTAAATTTACATTTGTTAAATACCTTTGTCTACCATTTTCTAATAAATATAATGTTAGAGAAATTATAGTGACCTTGGAATAGTTGTCAAGACATAATATATAATATAAGAGGTTATATATAATGTATTCAGTTATAATGCTAGAATGTGAATAATGTCCAACATTATAATGTTAACTGACATTATAGTGATGAGTAGTGATGGTAGATGTTAGTGGTGGTAGATGTGTAGTGATGAAAGATGTGTAGCGATGGTAGATGTGTAGTATTGGTTGATGTGTAGTGATGACAGATGTGTAGTGATGGTAGATGTGTAGTGATGGTAGATGTGCAGTGATGGTAGATGTGTAGTAGTGGTAAATGTGTAGTGATGGTAGTTGTGTAGTGGTGGTAGATGTTTAGTGATGGTAGATGTGAAGTGATGGTAGATGTGTAGTAATGGTAGATGTGTAATGATGGTAGATGTGTAGTGATGGTAGATGGTATGTGACGGTAGATGTGTAGTGATAGTAGATGTATAGTGATGGTAGATGTGTAGTGATGGAAGATGTGTAGTTATGGTAGATGTGTAGTGATGGTAGATAGTATGTGACGGTAGATGTGTAGTGATAGTAGATGTATAGTGATGGTAGATGGTATGTGATGGTAGATGTATAGTGATGGTAGATGGTATGTGATGGTAGATGTGTAGTAATGGTAGATGTGTAGTGATGGTAGATGTGTAGTGATGGTAGATGGTATGTGATGGTAGATGTGTAGTGATAGTAGATGTGTAGTGATGGTAGATGTGTAGTGATGGTAGATGTGTAGTGATGGTAGATGTGTAGTGATAATAGATGTGTAGTGATAGTAGATGTGTAGTAATAGTAGATGTGAAGTGATGGTAGATATGTAATGAGGGTAGATGTGTAGTGATGGTTGAGGTGTAGTGATGGTAGATGTGTAGTGTTGGTAGATGTGTAGTGATGGTAGATGTGTAGTGGTGGTAGATGTGTAGTGATGGTAGATGTGTAGTGATGGTAGATGTGTAGTGATGGTAGATGTGTAGTGATGGTTGATGTAAGTGATTGTAGATGTAGTGATGGTAGTTGTGTAGTGATGGTAGATGTGTAGTGATGGTCGATGTATAGTGATTGTAGATGTGTAGGATGGTCGAGTGTAGTGATTGTAGATGTGTAGTGATGGTAGATGTATAGTGATGGTAGATGTAGTGATGGTAGATGAAGTGATAGTAGATGTGTAGTGATGGTAGATGTATAGTGATGGTAGATGGTGAGTGATGAGGATAGAGATGAGGATGGTAGATGAAGGATGGTAGATGTGTAGTGATGAGATAGATGTGATGTAGTGATGGTAGATGTAGTGATGGTGATGTGTAGTGAATAGTGTAGAGTGGTAGATGTGTAGTGATGGTAGATGTGTAGTGATGGTGATGTGTAGTGATGGTTAATGTGAGTGATGGTAGATGTGTAGTGATGTAGTCATGATGGTAGATGAGTGATGTTAGATGTGTAGTGATGGTAGATGTTTAGTGATGGTATATGTGTAGTGATGGTGATGTGAGATGGTAGATGTGTAGTGATGTTAGATGTGTAGTGATTGTAGATGTTTAGTGATGGTTGATGTGTAGTGTTGGTAGATGTGTAGTGATATTAGATGTGTAGTGATGGTGGATGTGTAGTGGTGGTTGATGTGTAGTGATGGTAGATGTGTTGTGATGGTAGATGTGTAGTGGTGGTTAATTTGTAGTTGTGGTTGATGTGTAGTGGTGGTTGATGTGTAGTGGTGGTTGTTGTGTAGTGGTGGTTGATGTGTAGTATTGGTAGATGTGTAGTGATAGTAGATGTAAAGTGATGGTAGATGTGTAGTGATGGTAGATGTATAGTAATGGTAGATGTGTAGTGATGGTAGATGTATAGTGATAGTAGATGTGTAGTGATGGTAGATGTGTAGTGATGGTAGATGTGTAGTGAAGGAAGATGTGTAGTGATGGTAGATGTGTAGTGATGGTAGATGTGTAGTGATGGAAGATGTGTAGTAGTGGTTAATGTGTAGTGGTGGTTGATATGTAGTGGTGGTTGATGTGTAATGGTATTAGATGTGTAGTGGTGGTTGATGTGTAGAGGTGGTAGATGTGTTGTGGTAGTAGATGTGTAGTGGTGATTGATGTGTAGTGGTGGTTGATGTGTAGTCTAGCTGATTACCAGGTTATGAGTGGCTCTCATTTAGATAAGAGTCAGAGAGACAGGCCAGCTAGCCAACTGGCCAGCCAGCCAGCCGGCCAGCCAGCCAAACACGTAAGTCAGTCAGTTTTTTAGGTAAATATACACATGAATACAGTTAAATAAATTATCATACATAAGAACATATGTAAACACTGCATGTATTGACTGGTATGCAGGAATCAACTAAGTCAATCATAAACACAGATCTAGAATCCCACGGTCCATGTCTCAGTGCTCCATTTTTCCCCCAGAAGTGGCACTGTGTTAGTTGAGTTTTACGGTGTGTTAGTTGGATATATGACGCAATTTTGCAAAACAGGATCTCCTTACTTAACGATGGAGTTCAGTTCCTAAGATTACATTGGTAAACAAATTTGTCACTAAGTGAGGAGCATACTGTACTGGTAGTGGGTTTGTGTCAACCGTCTTTGATATTGTTTTAATGTCTCCTTTTCACCATTTATAACATTTCTTGTATATTTTTAAATGTTTATACAGCAATGTATTGTATACTGTAATAAACAGAATAGAGAAAATCAGCTCTAATATTCATTATTTAGATATGCATACTAATTGGAGAGCTCTTTGTAAGTCCGAGTCATCAGTAAACGAGTACGTCGCTAAGTGAGGAGGAGCTGCTTAAACTTCATACAGTAACTCTCGATAAAACGGATTAATATTGGTGACCGTTATATCAGAATAACATTTAAAAGTAGTATTAAGGAGTACTAATATACTCTAGTATGCACTTAATATAGTACACACTTGAAATAGTGGCCACTTAATATAGTGTATACACAGGTGTTCAGATGTACAGTGGTACCTCTACTTAGGAGCAGCTCAAAACTGAAAGAATCATACAGTCAACCCCTGGTGTTAGTGAGTGTTGAAGTTTGTTAAAATCGGTGTTCGTTAAGTTTTTTCATGAAAATTTTGGCTCGTGTTCATGAATCCGCTAGGAGTTCATGATTCGTCCCGGACGCGTATGCATGGCCTGAGCGGGCCCGGGAACTCCATTCAGTGAGCGACCACCACCCACGCCATCCATGCATTCATACCAGATATATTGTCATTATTCCAGTGTTTTCAGTTCTTGCAACTGCTAAATAAGCCACCATGGGCCCCAAGAAAGCTCCTAGTGCCAGCCCTGTGGTAAAGAATGTCAGAAATACAGTAGAACTGAAGGAGATCTTTGCACAATGGACTGATGTGCAAGGCTTTATGGATGAATATCACCCTAACAAAGCTGTTGCAGACCGTGCTGGCAACCTGTACAATGACAATGTGGTGTCCCATTTCAGGGATGTTTTAAAGAAATGCCAGACACAGAGCTCCCTGGACAGATTTTTTGTGAAAGTTCCAGTGACTCTCAATCTGGTCCTAGTGGCATTAAAAGATAAAGGCCAGTTAATCCCAGAAAAGAACTTGGCACTTGCAGTGTTTAATGGAAGGGGATTCCCGTTCCAAACACTAGCATACTACTACATCCTCTCCCCTCCTCCCATCTTCTACACATCAACAATTCTTCAATAAATGTAAATGACATGTTATTGCACTATTATTTCTTTATTTCTCATTGTTTTGTGTGTAATTTAATGTCTATATGTTGTAAAAAAATATTTTAGTTTAATACTTTTGGGTGTCTGGAACGGATTAATTTTATTTCCATGATTTCTTATGGGGAAAATAGATTCGGAGTTCATGATATTCGGTGTTCATGACGCCCTCTGTAACTGATTAATCACGAGAACCGGGGGATCACTGTATAAGTGTATTTTTGTAGGTGCTTTTGTAAGTGTATTTTTGTAGGTGCTTTTGTAAGTGTATTTTTGTAGGTGCTTTTGTAAGTGTATTTTTGGGGGTCTGAAATGGATTAAAATAATTTTCATTATTTCTTATGGAAAAAAATTTCTTCGGTATCGGCACTTGAATAGACGACTGGAACGAATTAAACTTGTAACTCGAGGTACCACTGTATTAGAATTAACAGTGAAAATAAAGGATTTAAGTGTACCAATTAACCATTAATTTTTGTCCACAATTGTTTGTCTATTATATCTCCAAACCCACACAGGTCGTCCGTCAGGGGTAAATAAAAGAAAATTAGTTGTGAATGATTTTATTTAAATTACTCTACAATTATTATTATTATTATTACAATTATTATTATTATTATTATTATTATTATTATTATTATTATTATTATTATTATTATTATAGCATAGTTTTATATTTGCACTTATAACGGGCATCCCAGTTAAGCGTTGTTCCATTTAACGAGGTGGTAGGAGTTGTAGGAGCTGGTATGGATGGGGTCACACAACCAAAGAACCACCACGCCATTGATGGTCTGTATGACCCTTAAACCTTTCAGGGTCCAGATCCCTGATCTGAAAATTCCTCTCAGGGTCGGAGAATTAAAAAAAAAATTCTTATGAAATTCTAATCTTTTTAGGAAAGTGATGACACCAAAAGTATGAAATTTGATGGAAAAATTTAGGAATTACGATCTCACAATGTTAGCGGTATACTCCAAGTATTTAGTCAAAGGCAATTTCTCCCACTTTGAGGCGTATTTTAGGCCAGTTCTATTGTTCCAGTTGATGAAATTCTTAACTATTTCACTAGTGTTCCATCCTCTCGACTGAGTACAAGAAACTGTCCATTTAACTTTTTCAAATATAAAATAAAGTGGTTATAATTCAGTAAATAGGCCAATTTCACACACACAAAAAATGTCAATTTAAAAATAGGGTTCAGAATAAACAATGGAGACATTTTTGGCAGTAAAAAATATTTCTTCAGTTCATTAGTCACGTCCTCCGGCCTCTCCTTTATTACACTTGAATAATATTTTGAATTTTTATTCACCCAAAAAATACAAGATTTACTGTTATATAGACTACTGAATTATATTTTAATAATTGTGTACTCTGGAATATCAGCAAAAATCAAACATTTCCACTACTTTGAGCTCAATTTCAAACTACTTTTAGGCCTGTAGCCTAAGAAACTGAGAATACAACAATAAAAGCCATACGAAAATACACCACAAAGTTGTTGTCTTAAAGTAAAAAGACTTCGTGTTTCCCCTTATGCACTTCATGCTGCAGGATTATTATATGATGCACACTTACTGCATAGACCTATTCTCTAGGCCTAAATATACTGATCACAGCATATCTAAGTGAGATAAGCTCCTGGCTTAGTACAACAGGACCAACCCCAAAAGGGTTAAACTACCAACTACGTTGATTTATGACTGAATTTTTTTAAATAGTCCTGAATGGCTCAGGTAGGCCTACAACAGAGAAGATAGGCATATGACGTAGATTTTCAGAGTATGAAAAATATTGATTTGTGCAGGGCGTTGTATACCTGGAGTATACCTGGAGAGGGTTTCTGGGATCAACGCCCCAGCAGCCCGGTCTGTGACCAGGCCTCATGGTGGATCAGGGTCTGATCAACCAGGCTGTTACTGCTGTCCACACATAAACCAACGTATGAACCATAGTCTGGCTGGTCAAGAACTGACTTTAGGTGCCTGTCCAGTGCCTTCTTGAAGACAGCCAGGGGTCTATTGGTAATCTCTCTTATGTATGCTGGGAGGCAGTTGAACAGTCTTGGGCCCCTGACACTTATTGTGTTGTTCTTATTTACTCAGTGGCCTCCTGCTTTTCATTGGGGGAATGTTGCATCTCCTGCCGAGTCTTTTGCTTTCATAGAGAGTGATTATTGTGTGCAAATTTGGTACTAATCCCTCTAGGATTTTACAGGTGTATATTATTATGTATCTTTCCCACCTACATTCCAGGGAGTACAAGTCAAGGAACATCAACTGTTCCCAGTAATTTAGTTTTTTTATCGTGTTTGTGTGTGCCATTAAGGCTCTCTGTACACTCTCCAGGTCAGCAATTTCACCTGCCTTGAAAGGCGTTGTTAGTGTACAGCAATATTCCTGCCTAGAGAGAACAAGCGATTTGAAGAGTATCATTATAGGCTTTGCGTCCCTAGTTTTGAAGGTTCTCATTATCCATCCTATCATTTTTCTAGTAGATGTGGTGGACACATTGTTGTGGTCTTTGAAAGCGAGATCCTCTAACATTATCACTCCCAGGTACTTCACATTAGTTTCTCACTCTATTGTGTGGTTGGAATGTGGGAGGTAAAACATGTGGGAGCTAATACACAGTGGTGAGCACAGTTCCGCTAACTGCTAATAGTGGAACTAATATTTTGTTTAGCGGATTAGCGTTTCCTCTAACTTCTCAAACCGTTAGTGGACCAATTAGCTTCCGCTAAATAAAGTTCTGCTAAATTTGAGCACGCTAAAATAAATTCATACGTTATTGGTAGTTGTTGATAGTGCCTTTTCAATGGCGCACATGTTTGTTCCTGTCTGTTGTGGGCGTTTCTCCAACAGTTAGTCAGGCATACTATTGGCTGACTGCATGTAAACGTGACTTGTCAACGCAGCAGCAGCAGCAGCAGCATTGTTATAGTCTTAAGTGTCAGCGATCACTTATAGTTATGAACAGGGAGACGTTTCTGTTCCACCTGAGGGTGTTGTTGAGGAGTCTGCAGCGGCTGTGGTGAAGCAGAGGCTGCTCAGGCTGAGGGTGTTGTTGAGGAGTCTGCAGCGGCTGTGGTGAAGCAGAGGCTGCTCAGGCTGAGGGTGTTGTTGAGGAGTCTGCAGTGTGAACGAGTGCTCAGAGGTGTGTTGGAGTCGAGGGCTGTGAGCAGAGCCACTGAGGCTGAGGGCCAGGAGTCGCAGAACCCGTGGCACCACCTGGATGACTATTTTGTCCTCAAGTCAAGGGATACGAAGAACACCAATATTTTGTACTTCTTGTGGGGTGGAAACATTTCGACGTGTTTCCTTACACCTGTTGTCATGTTCACCTAGCAGCAAATAGGTACATGGGTGTTAGTCGACTGGTGTGGGTCGCATCCTGGGGGACAAGATTGAAGACCCCAATGGAAATAAGACAGACAGTCCTCGATGACGCACTGACTTTCTTGGGTTATCCTGGGTGGCTAACCCTCCGGGGTTAAAAATCCGGCTTATCTTATCTGTGCGTCATGTGCCAGCCCAAGGAGACCATCATCAAGGGACAGGCGGCGAGCCTCTACAACTTGAAGTCGCATGTTAAGAGGAAACACCCAGCACATGCCATCAAATTTGAGGAGAGAATCAAGGCCGGATCTTCCCGTGGAAAACACTGGCAATCTTCTTGTGGCAGTGGCACTAACAGGAGCAGCAGCCATTCATCACAGCCACCTGCAAAGAGAGCATGCCAGACCACTATTAGCGAACTGTTTGTTGCTGCTGGCACTAGCGTCCCTCAGTTTGTGGTGGATATTGTGGACCTATTTGTGTGCAACATGCAACCGCTGCATGTAGTGGAATCCCCCAGCTTTGTCAGCGTGATCAAGACGCTGAACCCCAGTAAGACATCAAGCCGCACTCTGCCCAGGAGGATTTTGGTCAACCATAAACAGCTGGAGGATTATCTTATGAGGTATTTATGAGTTATAAGCACTTATTAAACTACTACTGTAGCTTTTTTTATATTTTCTTAATTTTGGTGGGTATTGCAAGTTATGACAGTTTATAAGTACAGTAACTTTGCCAGTGTTGTAAAGTAACAGAGTAACACTTCCTCACTACTCTACTTGACTAACTTTTCTTGGTTTTTACTTTTCAAAAATTACTGATGTAACGAGTAACGTTATCAGATTGTAGTGAAGTAAAAATAATAACAGACTTCAGTACTTAAGTAAAAGTAGTGAGCAATTTCAGTACTTTTTAAAAAGTAAATACTGAAAAAAGTTACTTAAGTAGTTTTGGTTACTTCACAACACTGGTACTTATTACCTGGAGTTTACCTGGAGAGAGTTTCGGGGGTCAATGCCCCTGCGGCTCGGTCTGAGACCAGGCCTCATGGTGGATCAGGGTCTGATCAACCAGGCTGTTATACTCGAGTATTAGCCTAAAAAATTAACAAAGTTTCACTTTTTATTAGTTTTTTTTTATTTTGGGGTCAATCTTGTCTCATTAAAACCTTATAGTATCTTATTAGGAAGTTCTCCAGGTCTGTTCTGAAAGTTTGAAAAGTAAAAGACCAGAAAACTAGACTGAATCTGAATTCATGTGAAGAAGTTAGCGTTTAGCGTTAGCTTCCGCTAACTTTTTCAGCCGTTTAGCGGTTTAGCGTTAGTGGAGCTAATTTTTAGCAGATTAGCAGTCAGCGAAGCAAACTTTTTGGTTAGCTGTGTCCACCACTGCTAATACATGTTGTTTACACTTGTTTACATTAGTTTATTGCAACAAAACAATAAATTAACAGTATTTTAAGTCATTGAAGATGACATTTTCTCCCAAATCTTGAAAATTTACCAGTCTTGTAGGCCTAAGGTTATGTTGCTCATAGACCTAAGCCTAGAGAAGTGTTTCGATACTAGATGGGGATCTAGGCTCATGTAAATATCCCAATATGGAAGGCCTACAGTAGGCTTAGACCAAGTGATGGAGGCAGGCCTATGATAGGCTTAGGTAGGCCAGGTGATAGAACCAGGCCTATGATAGGTTTAGGCCAGGTGATAGAGCCAGACCTATGATAGGTTTAGGCCAGGTGATGGAGCCAGACCTATGATAGGTTTAGGCCAGGTGATAGAGCGAGACCTATGATAGGTTTAGGCCAGGTGATGGAGCCAGCCTGTAATGTCAAAGACCTGGGAGTGATCATGTCAGAGGATCTCACCTTCAGGGACCATAACACTGTAGAATAGCATTCCGACACCTCAGTAAGGAGTCGTTCAGGACTCAGAACACCGTGTACATCAGACACTGTACACCTGTGTTCGGCGAGAATAGGCTTAGGTAGACCAGATGATGAAGTTAGGCTTAGACCAGGTGGTCGGTAGGGCTATGGTAGGCTTAAATCATGTGATGGAGTCGGTAGGCCTATGGTAGGCTCAGGTAAACCAGGGGATAGAGTCGGTAGGTCTATAACAGGACTAGGTAGACTAAGTGATGGAGTCAGTAGGCCTATGGGCAGTCAAAAGTCAAATTCCCACATGATACAATGCACAGTGATGGTTCACATTTAAGAATATAAAAAAAGGAGAAACATTGCAGTAGGCCTACTGGCCCACACTAGGAAAGTCTTTTCAAACCCACTAACAAAAATATTCTCTCAACCCAATAGGCTTTGATAGGCCTAATAACTGATTTTTCTAAGGTAAATTTGAAGCTAGCCAAACTTTTAGCTGTGATAAGCCTACTAGGCCTAATTGTGCATGCAGAGTCTACATGGGTATACATGGCATTTTTCAGGCAAGCCTAGGCCTAATTCTAATGTTCAGTAAAGTTAACAGTGGTGAGGGACTGATCCCCTCAAACCAACATCTTCCAGGCTGACTGATTACATTGTTGTCATATCTCTACTGCTGCTGCTGCCTCTGTACTCACCTAATTGTGGTTGCAGGGGTCGAGACTCAGCTCCTGGCCCCTGTATGCAACTGAAGAAGCCTACTGTGCAGGCGAAACATTATAATAATAATAATAATAGTTTATTTAGACATGGTACAATGATACATAGTTAGGTAGACATGGTACAATGATACATAGTTAGGTAGACATGGTACAATGATACATAGTTAGGTAGACATGGTACAATGATACATAGTTAGGTAGACATGGTACAATGATACATAGTTAGGTAGACATGGTACAATGATACATAGTTAGGTAGACATGATACAATGATACATAGGTATAAATGAGATGTACATGCCAAAAGCCCCTAATATGCTGTGCATTGCGGGCATTCTTAAGATTAATTAATAGTAGACTACATGGTAAAAAATTATGGTTGATAATTTATAAAATAAGTATAATTGTGTATCTAAGTTGTAAAATTTGAATATAAGTTGAATATAATAATTTATTAATAGTAGCAATGCAATTAATTGAGTGAGATAACAATTTCAAACAATTAATTGCATTGCAATTACAGTTTACGTGGTCATTATAATGTAAATGTTATAGGAACAGTTAGCTTAGTATGTATTATTCATAA